>JARYGA010042203.1:0-62033 GCA_030545235.1 Helianthus tuberosus | reverse complement strand
AAAAATTCAAAGCACCAGGGTCGACCAACCGTTTGTTTATGGGGACGAGAGTAGTTGTGAGTTGTTTTTTAATATAATAAATTGTTTATGTGTGATGAAGCATGATATAATTATTGCCAATTGAATTGTCTTTCAGTTTGAGTGGATGTTGCTTGATCAAGATATGCACCGTGAGAAACGTATGGACAGGTTTAGAAAGAATATGCAAGGCGGAATGTATGGCAAAGAAAAGCTGTTTCACCTTAGAAGTTTCGACATTGTGTTGTTTCCGATATTAGAGGCCGGCCACTACTATCTGCTAGTGTTTGAGATGAAAAATCCCGCAATTACGTTGATCGACAATGGTGAAGAAAACTTAACACGTTAGGTCTTCGATAGTGATGTTTACATCAACAAGTCAGTACCGTACAAATATGTAAGTACATTATAAAATGCGAATATTCATCAGATTATACGTAACATGGTATACCAACTCACTATGATCTTTGTTCTATGTTACCCGAAGGAGATGTTTGTACGTTACCTGGAGGAGGTAAACCATCCAAGGGGGTCGGTGATCAAGGGGTTGGAAATCAAGAGGAAGAAGCTTGATTGGGCCACTAATGGGAACAATACAGACTGCGGTATCTTCTTAATGAGGCACATGGAAAAGTTCAAGGGGGTGCATGAACCATTTGAAGCTGGGTTTAGTATAAATAGGAGCAGGAAAATGAAGGAGGTGAGAAAGTTGCGGACGAAGTATGCCACTCATATTCTGTTGTAGCCCTCTAACACTTTGAAAGGCAAGATAGAAGCTGCCTCATTTATGGGGGCCGCTGAGTGTGGTAGTGTGGTCTTTTCTACGGTTTTTGTGGGACCCTCTATGGTGGTTTTTGTAGTTATATTGGGTACCATAACTTTTGTTTATAACAAGTCAACTGGCTAGTGATATATGCGTGGTGGTTTTTGTAACTATCGTAGTCACCACGAATTTTGTTTATTTTATATTATGGCCATAACCCAAAATACAATATGACCATTCTGGTCTTCTCTGTAATATGTTGTAACTATCGTAGTCACCATGAATTTTGTTTATTTTAAACAGTTATGATGGGAAATGTATTTTGTTACCAGTTATCAGTTAACATGTGTTATTAGTTAACATGTTCTATTCATTATCAATTGTAAGAAAAGTAGTAGACGAGCATTGGGTGGTCAACATATTGTTTCAATTGTAACCTGTGATACTCATTAACAAGGTACATACCTTTACTGTTAGTTGAAAACAATAAGCAATTGTAACATGTGTTACAGATCTTACGTAAGTGTATGCAGTACATGGTGGAACATGTAAGTAACATGTGTTACATACGATGCAGTGAATAAAAACAAGGCACATATATAGTGAATAACATACGTATACATGTAACATGAGTATATGCACCACAAAGGCATACACATGTTACATGTGTGTATGAAACACTTAGTATATGTAATGTGTATATATCCAAACATGCTAGTACATGTGATTTGTAACACACGTTACAAAAGTATATGCAACACATGGGAATCATTGTCATCTAATATAATCGAAGTAATCGCATAAAAGCAGTGTGTAACACAAGTAATACATGATGGTTTAATTGGTTACAGGGGTGCACCCTTTTAAAAAAAGAAAAATAGGTCGTTAAACATAAAAAGTGGTAAAGGTAACATATAAAAGTGGTACCATACACAAGAATATACACATCTAGTAAAACAAGTTAAGGGCAAACATGCCATTGTCAAATTACAACCAAAATACATGTTGAAACACGAGCGGGATATTGTTTATGTTTCACATGAAACGTACATACGTTAAACTAAGTAACGGAGAACATACTGAACTTGACCAATGAACTTCCAAAAAGTAGCTTACCTAAACAAAAACAACCATTGGATAATGCGTGTTACACACGTAACAGTTTTACTGCTGCATCGAGGTGCAAAGTCCAAAATACTGTTACACGTACATAACACGTGTCAAAAATTGGTGTCTGGTCAGCAATTGTCGTCAGCTAGCATATACAACTAAAGGGCATATGAAGACCCCATGTCATTCGGGTTGGGAGGCTGATTGATGCTATCGGGATTAGTGATATTTTTTTGCAATTTTGGGAATCATGGCCAGCGACGTACTTCATGCAGGTTCGGCACAGTCGAGCGGCCTTTGTGGGTTTTGGAGCTGGCTGGCTGCTGCTACCACTAATGTGACGGTGTTTACCACATCCTTTATTGTGCGCCACATCAGGGTTATTCACCACCACCTCGTTCTCTCTTGGATGCCCAATCAGTTCTTCTAAGACATCCTCAGTTGGCGCTTGGGCTGGCATCTGGATAGATCCCTTTGTTAACAAATTAATTTTGATGAGTTTTAGTTGTTCAAGCAAGGATGAAAGTGAATCAACATCGTTTCGAACAACATCCACACAGTCGGAGACCACGTCAATAATCTCAGATCGCATAACGTCCTGCGGTTGTGTGTCTACACCATAACGACTCTGGACGGAAAACACTCTCTTTGGAAAGATATCACGCCGCCACCTATCGGAGATGTATTGGGCTGGGATCGTATCAACATGTTGTAAGCGATACACGTAAAAGATGTGGCGACATAGGTAGCCTATGCGGGCATGAACAATCTGTTGTCCTATCAACGTTGTTAAACTTGACCTGCATATTATAAAGCTAAACCAATGTTAGGCACTGTAACGCTAGGCAGTAAAAAAATATCATATGTAACATGTGTTAGGCAGCCTATTGTGAATAAAATAACCGTGAAAACGTTGTCTTCATGTGTGACAGAAAAAACCATTGTGCCGTCTTCGGTCGCTTGGTTTGAGATGTAGCAGTAAAACTTGCCCTTGAGGATTTCCTTTCGAACAACGTGAAAAACATAGTGAGTATAAATAGCGAATGCATGTTCTTCAATGGGCAGATTGCTTTTGTCATTGAAAACGATGGAAGAAGATTTGAAATGAGCAACTCTTTGGCGGTAACGTTGTGCGTCAATTCGCGCGTCAAAACATAGCAACCATTGAACTAGAGTATTTGCGCTGGTAGAGTTAACTTTGAAAGCTGCATTTGAACTTTCGGAACGTGAAGTTGTCTTCATCAAATAGCACATAGGGATGTCCCTGAAGTGCGCAGTTACCCAACGTCCCCTGATTTCGTACATCTTATTGAGCCATTGGTGGTCTTGTAGTCCAATTTTTTTCCAGCAACGCTGCCCATCGCGATTCAAATGTAGATGGCTTTATGTAAACATTCCAAACCAGTCGATGAATGCAAGCCCTCACATCAGTCTTTTGCAACAGGTCACCCGCAATCTGTTAACGAGGTTAAAGGAAAAAAAAAGTCAACAATAAGGTACTAAAAAAAATAACTTCGGAATAATATCTCAGTGCTTATCTTTGACCTTGGTTGGTAGCTTTTTCATAATATGCCACATGCAAAGCCTGTGACGAGATGTTGTAAAGACTTGTTGAATAGCCTGTTTCATCGACGGGTCCTGATCGCTTAAGATCAACAGGGTGCAGTCCCATGTGCTTTCAGGAATGCTTGGAGTACCCATTTATAAGATTCAACGGTCTCATTTAAAAGCAACCCAGCACCAAAGGTCACACAATGCATGTGGTTGTCTACATCAGTGAATGGTACAAAAATCATGTTGTACCTGGGAAAAAAAAGGGTGGGCGGTTAGCACAAAATCATGTTACATGTCGGGGGTAACACATGTAACAAGTGTCAGAACTCAAAATAAAATGCATGTTCTTATTTGAAAAAGATAGACAATTTTAAGATGTGTAACACATGTTACAACTACATATTGTTTTGAATTAACAATGAAAAAAGATATCTTTATTGTTACTTCAAAACAATAAGCAATTGTAACATGTGTTACGCATATTAGGAAATATTGTAATATAAGAGCTACATGTGTAACACATGTTACAACTGTCTATTGTTTTGAGGTAACAATGAAGGAATCTTTTTTCACAACATTATGCAGGTACATGTAAGAATGCCTATTGCTACTTCAAACAATAGATAATTTTAACATCTTTAACACATCTTAGAAGGCCCACATGTAAAGGTGTCAGAAATGTAAAAAATGCAGATCTGTAACACATGTTACAAATGCTTGCTGTTTTGAAGTAACAGTAAAGATATCTTTCTTCACAACCATTTATCTTAATAGTTAGATGTGTAACACATGTAATACGCCTAACGTTTGTTAGGAGACACTGTAAGACAAGAGCTACATGTGTAACACATGTTACAACTGCCTATGTTTTGAAATAAGAATAAAGAAATCTTTTTAAAATGCCTATTGCTACTCCAAAACAATGAACAATTTTAACATGTGTAACACATCTTAGAATTGCCTATCGTTTTGAAATAACAATGAATTTATCTTTTTTCAGAACCACTTAGAGTAAGGGTTACATGTGTAACACATGTAAAACTATCTGATAATTAAAAAAGGCAGATCTGTAACACATGTTACAAATTGTTTTGAAGTAACAGAAAAGGTTGTAAAGTAAGAGCTACATGTGTAACACATGTTTTGAAGTAACAGAAATGTAAAAATGCAGATCTGTAACACATGTTACAAATCCTTATTGTTTTGAAGTAACAGTAAAGATATCTTTCTTCACAACCATTTATCTTAATATTTAGATGTGTAACACATGTAATACGCCTAACGTTTGTTAGGAGACATTGTAAGATAAGAGCTACATGTGTAACACATGTTACAACTGTCTAATGTTTTGAAATAAGAATAAGGGAATCTTTTTAAAATGCCTATTGTTACTTCAAAACAATGGACAATTATAACATGTGTAACACATCTTAGAATTGCCTATCGTTTTGAAATAGCAATGAATTAATCTTTTTTCAAGAACCACTTAGAGTAAGGGTTACATGTGTAACACATGTGCAACTATCTGAAAATTGAAAAAGGCAGATCTGTAACACATGTTACAAATTGTTTTGAAGTAACAGAAAAGGTTGTAACGTAAGAGCTACATGTGTAACACATGTAAAACATGTTCCATATATTAGGTGTAATATATCTACTAACTTGTTTGTCTGGTCAGTAGCATCGAACGCTAACACATCCCCAAAAGCCTTGTAGTTTAGCTTGGAGATCTCATCAGCCCAAAACACAGCATTCAATTTCCCATCAGATACAACAAAGTCATAGTAGAAGTTGGGAAGACTTTCCCTTCGATCATGAAGGCGATCCAGAAAAAGTTGAGCATCTCGGTTACCTATAAAAACCCTCAACTTCTGGCTAAAGTTTTTAAAGTCGTCGGGAGTACCATGCACGTTGTGATGACCACCTTTAATACTTACAAGGCACCTGTGGGCCTTGACCGGACCAATACGATTAATGCTCATTCGGTGAATAAATTGTTGTGTTGCAAATGGGAGTTTTCTTGATATTTTTGAAAGGTCGCGGTTGAATGGGTCAATAAGGGGGTGATTATGCACATCAATCCAGTTGTGTACAACAAAACGAGTAGGATTTTGCATGATGAGGACAAGAATCTGCGCCTTGCAATCAGTGTGTGTGAATGTACTTTTCCTGTTGGTCATCACCGAAGACTCACAGAGAGTGTCGAACGTCCTTTTCTGTTGCGGTTTAGCAGCTTTCGAGCACCTCAGGTATTTGTGCGTCGCATACCCATTCCAAACCTTTGTTTGCGCCTTTTTTACATTGAAGCCAGCTTGATATCCCTATGCCTTATACATTGCAATAAGCTCCTCAAATGTGTCGTATGATTTTCCAAGAACGAGATGGAACTCCTTGTCAACAATAGGAGTCCAATATTTGGTTCCTTGTGGGGGATCTGAGTTACAAAGTAGCGGGGAGTTCCTTGTTCATCTGTGTATAAAATGTGTAAATTAAACAAAAACTGAATCTTTTTCGAAAAAAAAAACATAACGGCTACATATTTAACACATGTTACAACTGAGTAATTTTGAAAAATAACATGAAATGTATATTTTTTGGAAAACCTTGTCATAAGGGCTACATTTTGTAACAACATGATGGATTTTTTTAATTTTCTGTAAGGTTGTAACACATGTCACATGTGTAATGTGTACGTGTTATGTTGATCAATGCATATGAGACTTGTAAAGAATGCATATATTTTTTTAAAAATACATACGTAAAAGTTATTTTTATTGCAGTGCTAACACTTTTATTGCAATGCTAACACATGTTACAATGTGACGAATGAATATTTTTCAAAAATATTTATGGTTTCATGCTGCCAAAAATGTTAAAGATAACCTTCATGAACATCAGGTCCAATTAGCGGGAAATTCCCTTTGTCGTTAGCTCGTGCGCGTAGCGGTGATTCCTCGTCATACTCATCACTCCACATATCTGAAAATCGAGTTTGCACCGGTAATTAGAAAAACAAGAATAAAGTATTTTTTTTAGAAAAAAAAAGCTTTTAAATCTAAATGTTAAAACCTTCTTCATTTGGTGAAAACATCTGAAAGTGAGACTGTTGAAGTTCTACCTCTGGCTGCATGTTCTCAGCTCTAATATGTCCAACACCTTATTATACAATAAATCATAAACTTGTATAGTGATGGGTTTCAAACACCAACAAAACAAAAAGAAAATACAAATTGGTTGCTTGGTTGTGCAAGATATTAAAAATGTGAAAAAAACTTCAAATAAGTTGAACAAAAGGATCCAAAATAAATCATCTAAAAAAAGAAGAACATGAACAAAAAAAAATGAAGAACAGGAACCAAAAAGAAGATGATTACCCAAAAAAGAAGATGATTAACTCCTAAAAAAAGAAGAACATGAACAAAAAAAAAAAACATGATTGTCTTCTAAAAAAAAAGAGAACAAATTTTTTATTCATTCACATACCGGAAGAACCTGATGCCTGCTGGAAGTAAACCGTCGATGATTGATCGACGATAAAGTTATTCCGGAATACACGGCTAGGAGAATATGCCTGAAAATTGGCCATAAAAGATGGGAGAAAGGAATGGAGTTAGGGTTTTTGAAGAAGAAAGGAATTGAGAATGAAGAGGGAAGAAAGAAATTGAAGTTCTGTATATATTTTTTGGTTTGAAAAGGTGATGAGTTGATAGGTAATAAATGACTTGATGGGATGTGGAAGATGGTGAAGTGATGACTTGAACAAATGACCAATTTGCTCTTTTAACATGTGTTTTAAAGATATGATGTGGATCAATCTTGTCCACACAATTCAAGTTTCCCAGGTTTTCTAGATTAAATGGGTTTTTCATAGATACTTACATTATATATATATGGGACCGCTAAAATGAAAACCACCCCCAGTTAAGAGAACCACTTTCCAACCATTGATCTTTGGAGATAGATAGATGAGATTAAAAGTTATAAACACAATATTAAATTCTTTTTGTCTTATTATGTTTTTAATATTTTAATGTTAAAAGGGCAGTTCATTAAATTTGCTTGTTTTGTCTTATTGTATATATTGTCTTTTATTACTTTTTTTACTTATTAAATTAATTGTTTTTTATTAAAATCAGATTTTTTAATCAAAAACATTTTAAAATCTGATTTTTTTACAAAAAACAATTTTTGTCAGGATTTTTTTTACAAAAAATGTTTTTACGAGCCGGTTTTTTTATGAGCCGTTTTTTACGCCCCGTTTTTTACGCCCCGTTTTTACGCCCCGTTTTTATGCCCGGTTTTACGCGCCGTTTTTTAGGCCCGATTTCACGCGCTGTTTTTTTAGGCCCAGTTTTACGCGCAGTTTTTTAACACGCCGTTTTTTATGCCTCGTTTTTATACGCCGTTTTACGCCCCGTATTTACAAGTCGTTTTATCACCCGGTTTTTTTATGAGCCGTTTTTTACGCCCCGTTTTTACGCCCCATTTTTTACACCCTGTTTTTTACGTGCTGTTTTTTTACGTGCCGTTTTTTACTCCCTGTTTTTTCGCCCCGTATTTAGGCTCCGTTTTTTAACACACGCGTTTTTAAACTTTTTTTACGGTTTTAAACTTTTTTTTACAAAAAACTTTTTTACAAAAAAACTTTTTTACAACTTTTTTTACAAAAACTTTTTAACAAAGAACAAAAATTTATACGAAATTTTTTTTACGGTTTAACCTTTTTTTTACAAAAACTTTTTTTACACACGTTTTTTAAACTTTTTTACTTTTTTTTATGAAATTTTTTTTTACGGTTTTAAACTTTTTTTTTACAAAAACTTTTTTACCAAAAATTTTTACAGTTTTTTATAATATTTTTTTTTACAAAAGACAAAAATTTATATAAAAACTTTTTTACGGTTTTAACCTTTCTTTTTACAAAAACATTTTTTACACACGTTTTTAAACTTTTTTACATTTTTACGAAAACTTTTTTTACGGTTTTAACTTTTTTTTTTACAAAAACTTTTCTACAAAATAACAAAAAGAGGAGAGAGAAACGTGAAGAGAGAGAAATTGAAAAGAGAGTTTAAAGAGGAGAGAGAGATGATTTGATGGTTTTGATTAAATGACTATATTACCCTTTTGGTTGTCATTATGTGATTGGTGGAGAGTGGTTTTCGCGGTTCTCGCAACTGGGGTGGTTTTATTTTAGCGGCCCTATATATACGTAGAGGTTCTAGAGTGAACCATAGTGTTTGTATGAACCAAGTGAACAAACATGTCCATTGGTTAAGGAGATCTAGAGTTTTTATATCAATGGCAAGATTGTAACTATGTTCTTATAACTTCCCTTTAAAATAAAACCTACGAGGGTGTATTTGTAAATCAATTTCTTCCATCTTCGAAACCCGGGAATTCTAATCATTCCCTTTAGGCTATGGGTATACTTTCACACCCTTTAATTACGCGTAGGCACCACATCAACTACTTGACCCTCTTTCACTTTAACGCACACCAAGGAAATGATTTAACCCCATTAACTCCCCTTAAAATTAATTAAAATACATATATATAGCATGTTGTTGTGTATGTGCAAATTTTGCAATGCTTAATTCTCTCCCTCTCTCTCATAGTTAACTTCTTAACATGTGAAGCTTTTACACTGTGTTCCCGAGTTAAGTTAAGGAGAGAAAAGAGAGGATTCTCTCCTTTTCTTTTCTTTCTCTCCGTTTCTTTCCAAATTGGAAAGATTAATTTTAGGCAAAAAATCTCTCAGTTTCTCTTCTTTTCTCTCCTTTAGTGAAACTCTGGAACACAACTAAAAATTATTTCTTTCCAAATCTTTTCTTTTCTCTCATTTAATGAAACTCGGGAACACAGTGTTAATGCCTCTTAACACCCTTTACGAACGGTTTAACAGGTGTTAACGGATGTCAACTAGGATTAACACCTATGGGTGTTAGAGTATACCAGGTAACCTTATTGAAAACAATTTCAATTCCCCAATACTCACATATATCATTTATTGAAGATCATTGTTCCAATTTATAAAATTCGCCATTCTTTCTCTCTATAAACAGCAAAGCGACTCGAACACCATCTTTTTACCGTATGTTGCTGCTTCTGGTGACTAATCAAGGTACAAAATAATGCGCATAGTGTTTTCATCTTTCTCTGTTTGTGTCCGATTGTGTATAGTTCTCTTTTCCCCCCTTTTTGTTACATGTAAAATCTAGGGTTTGAAGTTCATAGTTCGTATAAAAAAGCTTGAAATGTTCAATAAAGTGTGTATAAGTTGTTGGATTTAAGTATGATGTGGTCATTTTTGTATGATTTATTTCCGAGTTAGTCAATTTTTGGTTTAATTGTTATTCTTCAATCGATTAAATGCATAGGTATACTTTGTTCCTTACACATGTGTATGCGATGGTATTCTACATGTGTGTATAAACTAAGGGTGCAAACGAGCCAAGCGGCTGGCGAGCTACTCGAGATCGGCTCGAGAAAAATCTCGAAACAAGCCGAGCCCTATTGAGCCCGAGTCGAGCTTGAGCCTAAAATAAAGCTCGTTTGTTTATCGAGTCCGAGCTCGAGCCTCGCATGTAGCTCGTCGAACCTTATCGAGCCTTAGTGTAGCCGAGTCGAGCCGAGCTTATTTAAACTTGTTTACAAGTTGAACTCAAACCTAAAAATAAGCTTATTTAGTAAATGAGCCCGAGCCCGAGTTTCACTTATCGAGCTCGCGAACCTAAAAGGTCTATTATTTTTATTTAATAGATAACAAACGAGCCAAGCCCGAGCCGAGCTCGAGCTTGAGAAAATACCAATGAGTCGAGCTCGAGCTTTGAAAATAAAGCTCGAATCGAGCCGAGCTTGAGCTCTCATAAGTTAATCGAGCTCGAGCCTGGTCGAGCTCGGGCTCGGCTCAACTCATTTGCACCCCTAGTATAAACTATGTAGTTCCCTTATGTTGCATGTATAATCTTTGTTTTGAGATCGTAGTTGTTTTCAGTGAAGGACGATGATATCCTAAAGTTGTACACATATGTATAAATGTTTTGTACCCATATGTATTTTGGCTATCTTAAAGATTTCTGATGTTAACACTTAACAATTATGAACACTATTCTGATAGTTAGCTTTAATACATTTGTATATTAGCAATGTATAATATGCTTTTGTAATATATATATAATTCTTTTGGTAGATAGTTATGTGTTACCCTGGTTGTTGTAATTTCTGATCCTTTTTTATCAGTTGTTTGTACAAATCTGCAAATGAAAAACAATAAGTTTTTAAACATGTTTTACATTTACATTTGATTGTAGGTAACAAGTCAGTATTTGTTTATAGTAACCTGTTAATTTAATTATGTAGGAAGGAAAAGTGAAAAGATATCTGGTAGAGCGGCCTTTAGATTTAAAAATACAAAGGATGACCCTATTGAATGTTCTGACAATGATGGAACGAACAAAATAGGTGACTTTGTTTGTGTATACAATCTGATATAGAAATGATAGAGATTAAAGTAGACCTAATTATTAATTTAATGTTAAAAGTGTTGAAATACGCGTATTTAACTATACTCTATTGAATCAGGTGATAAGATGGCACATGAAAAAACAGATAGTAAGGTTACATTTGGTGATGGAGCGAAACTGTATGTTCATCTTGACATTAACCAGAAAAGTGTTGAAGACGTAAATATTAATAAAGGTACAATTTTGTAGCTTTTTGATGAAATGATGATATGTTTTGAAAAACTTTATAACGTATTTGTAATTGTGGAAAGGTATTGGTGGGGAGAATAAGCATGATGTAAAAATTGAAAGACAGTCGAAGAAGTTGGAACCAAATGGTAAAACTAAGAGTAGAAAAGGGAAATCAGTGAAATTAGCAAGAAAAGAATCAGTCACTGCGGTGCGTGTTCCGTTTTCAGATAACTTGGAAGGTAAAATATTAGAAAGTTTATTTTTTATATAGGAAACAAAAATACACTAAATATGCATTGTATATAAAAAGTTTATATTATTGTGTTATCTAGGATATGTCAATAATGCGGAAAATGAATATAAAAGCATGAAGAAAAGTACAGATAAATGGAAAGTTTGTGAAGAAAACGAAAGACTCGGTATGGTAGTGTAAATATATAGACGTTTATTTGTTATGTAATTCTTTTGTAATGACCGAAAGAAGGGGAGAAGAGCCTGACTCCGAGTAAAGTTCAACCCAAAAATAGTCCATAAAAAGATGGCAAAGGAGGTATTATTTGACATCAAATGGTTTCGTGTATAGAATTGAACACTAATGGTGTGTGTTATAAAATGTATAAAAGAGACCACTGATTATATGGTATGTAAATATTTTTTAGATTTCGAAGAAGATTGTAACATGAATGCAATCGATGAAGTATTCAAATACAAGAAACAAAAGCCAAAAAAGTCGCCTAAAAAGAAAGGCTAAATCTAATAAACGTGTTAGGGTTGATGTCAGCGATGAGTTACCAGGGATTAGGACTCGTACATCGCCCAATAAACTATTTGAAGCAGTTTGTAAGATGAATACATGGCAACAAAATGTGGTGAGAAAGATGGGTTTTGGAAAAATACTAATTTTAAAGGTAAGTGAAATCATGTCATCCCTAGGTTATTTTGTGGTTGATAGGTTAGATATGGAGAACATGAGAATAAATACAAAAAAAGTCGGCAAATATCTATTAGGAAAATTTTAGGAGTACCATTTGGTGGGATTAGGGTGGAAAAGGATAGAACATGGGGAGGGAGAGCACATGGGGAGGGAGGCATCTATTGATCTGATCGATACATGGAAAGACAGGTTTGATAAGCTTCCAATTAGTTTTAAAAACATTTTGGATAAGATTAGGGAGGATGCTTATGAAGATGAAGCAATGTTCAACATTGACTTTGTGATGCTTTTCATATCCACTATGATCGCTTGTAAGAAGAATGACAACGCGATGTACAAATGCTTGAAAGGTTTTGTCTTGAAAAAGAGTTTTAAGAGCATGATTGGTGTCAATTTATTTTTGATGTTGTGAGGGTATGTAAAAGTAACTGGGTTAGATGTAATACCGACTCATACTTTAGAGGGCCGCTTACTTTTCTGGTGGTAGGTTACACTATTATTTGTTTAAATACATGAGAGTATTATGTTTAAAATACAATTATGTATTTGTTATGTGTATGTATACTGAGTAACACTGTATGCAGCTGTTTATTTGAACATATTATATACATATCTATAACTTGTATTATACACATGTTTACTTGTTTTGAAATAATTGACGACTAATTGTTTTTCTTATTGTATATGTAGTTGTTGTATCTCGACATCCCAATATGTGTAGGTTTTGACAATGAACATATGGAACCTCCCATAAGTTTTTGGACCCATGATATGATAAGCATGAGGAAAGATCAAAAGATTAAGAAACTGGAGGTTTCAACCTGGGGGAGATAAGAGAGTTATACGAGGATGATATAGATTACGATTTAGAAAGTGATGAGGAGGTTGTTGACTTATCGAAGAGAGATGATCAAATCGGCCTTGTTTGTTTTAATGGAGTTTCAATAGAGGTATGAATAAACGATTTCTTTATTTGTTTGTTACGTACTTGTTACTGATTTGTTGTATAGTAATTATCGTAAGTAAATTTATGATGTTTTTTTAAATATTGTAATGTGAAGGATTGTGTATCTAGCGTTTTTGGGTTGTGCAACGAGGCCGAATCTTTAAAATATAAGTTCGATGGGGCGATAAACCAACTTGCAAAACGTTATCCTAATGGCGAAGTGATATTGCCAATACTTGAACACCACAAACTTATTTTCAACAAATGTGCTGTTTTTTAGAAGGGCGCTTCAGAAGGTTTAAAAAGTGGGATATACCGAAGAAAGGTAAATTCTATTATGTATTTAATTTGGCTTGTATACATCTATATACACAGATGTATCGTATTATATACAAGATTTACTTTGCTCGATATTTAAACCACTTTTCGACTCATAAAAAATTGTGTAGGTGAGAATGTGAATATTAGTACGAAGAGTGATGGCGATGTTAATAATGAGGGAGATTTGTTTTCAACACTACATGTGGCATCGCCTTTTACTCAAAATGCTATGACATACTCGAACATTATTCAGGATGTAGTATCTGATGCCTATGATACACAGAAAACAGATGATTTGCCTTCATTCACACTTAGTATTACACAGGATTTCCCGAGTATGCAAGAGTTAGAGGCGAGAAAAATATAACCCAAAAAAAGGTGGCAGATGTTGTTGAAGTTGTAAGGAAAGGAAAAAGGGAAAAAAAGATATTAAAATATGGACAATCTCCGTTTTTTTATAAGGGTCATTAACAATAATACTTGGTTGAGCAAAAAAGAAAAATTATTCTGGAAATACTTGTCTAATAGCAAAAAAGAAAAGCCGTATGTTTTTTTGGTATAATATTATACCATATATGTTATTTATATGATGTGTGTTTTAAATGTCTGATTATAAATGTTGTTGTTGTACATAAATGTTGTACCGAAGAAAAAAATGATAAAAATGATCTTACGATGGATGGCAGGTATATGTTGGATGACGTCTATTTATTTAAACTTGGTTGCCTATTAGTTGGATTACACATAAATATTTTGCTAGGTTGTTAACAACCAAGGAGAGGAAGGTTATTCTTTTGAAGCAGCGGGAACAAAATGAACAAGAAGTTGCAAGAACAAATGCTTAAGAAACTGTAAATATGTATCGTGTTTGGGTGTTCGTTTCATTAATTTTTATATCTTTGATGATAGTACATATATTTTGGTTCAAACATCATTATATTAACATACATCTTTAGTGAATTTATAGGTGTATTAAACTGTTGTACACCAGTGTACAGACTGTTACACGTATTTAGTACAAAGTTGTACTTCTATGTATTGGATTCCTGTACATAAGTGTAAAGGCTATTGTACGTATTCTTTACACTATTCTATATCTGCGTTAACAATGACTCGGTACTAAAACTCATGTATCCTTGGATGACCTCGGTATCTTACTATCACTATATTACACCAGCGATGGGTGCACTTTCCCAACGTGAGTTATAGTGTGATAGTAGTAAATCGTGTTTTTATAAATATTAAAACATGAACTAGTGCATAAAACAACCTAAAAATAACACCTTTTTATAAGCACACCGACACACATCTTTTAGTGTTATAAAAGCCTTGGTTATTACGCATGTTTTATTTTCGTGAGGATTGGTTATTTTGCAAAAGGGTCATGGTGAAATATTTTCAAAGGTGCATTTGTAAATGTGTTATTAATCCGATTACGTGAATTAATATATTTTGTTAATAATAGCATTTATTAAGTAAGATTAAAAATAACCCGCCCCCTAGCCCAGTTGGGTATCCCCACTTGGATTAAGTTGGGCTGGCTTCCTCCTTGGAGGTCGCCGGTTCGACTCCCGGCTGCGGCATACGGGGGGTGGGAGTCCCAATGATGGATCGTTCCTACCGAGGCATGGTGCGGTCCTGAGGGCAACCCGGTTTTACCCAGTTGTTACCCCAGCGAGTCTCTCGTGTGGGGGCAGTATGGTTTCCGGGCGGAAATCAGCTTGCGTAACGGCCGGGGCCCGATCGAACATCGCGTCCGTAAGAGCGGGGCTGACGGGGGAATGTCTTTGACATGATCTCGGAGACCAATTCGGTCTTGTACAGAGAAAGTCTCCTTCCAAAAAAAAGTAAGATTAAAAATACAAATTTGGGCCTATTTTACGTAAAGTATTTTAATATTGTTTTTACTAATCATGCGTTACGGAAACCTAGTTTACGTCTAGTGTATTCTCTTTGTTGGAAAAATAGATACTCGCGCTCCCAATCGCCAACAACTCGATAGAATTGTTGACTACTCGTGCGAAAACTACGCCAGAAAGTATTAAGACCAGTCACGGATTTTCAGGAAAAAAAATAGTCGTTTACCATAAGGTTATGAGTAACTTTACAATCTGGCACAATTCGAGCTCGTCACGTTAGTAGTTGTGAGTTTTCGTCATGTTAGTCGTTTACCACTTGGTAGAGGCACATGACTCTTAGAAGGGAGGTCACATATTTATACCAGGGAAAAAAGAGTATTTTTGTCACACCCCAACCGATGGCGGAATCATCGGGGCGCGATACTGAGCGAAATAGATTGTCCATGAGTATCCATAACAACTATTAATTACCAGATACTAAAAACGTCATGTCCCATACCATACCATAACATATCCAAATAAAACAGTTATTACAAATAATTGTCTCACAAACAAGTACTGATCCGACAACTCATATTTCAAAATAGACAATTTGTTTATTTGTTTCTAGACTCTTTCCTAGCCTCGATTTCACAGCAAGCCAAGCATTTTAACATCTTAAGCACATGCCACATACGTTAAAGTAAAAGTCAATACACATAGTGTAAAGGTGAGCATACAACTTTAATAGATATAATAAAGTTCGAAATCGTTTACGCATAACCAGCATGTACAACGTGTGATGTGAAGCATGTAAGTTATCGACATGATCCTATCAATACCAATGACTGCGGGTTGACTACGCAAGGCAGTTCGTAACACATATTCACCTCTGCGAATCATGTGATTAATGGTCCTTAACAACCCCTGAGTGAACAGGTGCTGAGTCCAAACTATAGTACTATCGTTGCTAAGGCAGGTAGACAGCAATCTATATGTAAACATAACAAACAAGTATTCATCGAGTCACGTATAACATGCAATAAGCGGTTAGCGTTTAAGTATTGTGTAGTGTGTTTGATGTGATTTAGAATAAGTAACGTATGTAACACCCAAAAGTGCGTAAAGCAAAAAGGGTTCGAGTATACTCACAGTGATGATGGATTGAAGGGAGCGCTAGAGTGAGTTTAGCCTGATCAGAGTGATAGCATAAATGATAAGCGGCGCGTAAAACGGTGTAAGTGTACCAAGAGTTCTATGGTAATCCGATCGGATGGCCAGTCGATCGGGTGGCAATCCGTTCGGATGGTCATCCGATCGGATGGCCATTCGATTGGATTGTCACCTCGTTTGGCGAGGATGTGTTTGTGTATGATGGTTTTCCTTTTGAAGTTTTCCTTGTAGTATTTTAAAAATAGAGAAGTATCTCTACCCTTCAGGTCGGTCGATCGAACGGTCGTTCGATCGGACGACAATCGGATTGGCGAGTCTTCTTAGTTTGAGAACAAGTTCACAGCAGGACGGTCACTCGATCGGATGGCTATCCGATCGGGTGGCAATCCGTATGTATTGAACATGTTGAAAATTGTTTAAGTGTTGAAGTCCCAAACATCACATGGTCAGATGGTCGCTCGATCGGGTGGCAACCCGATCGGACGGTAATCCGTTCGACGTTTAGTTCTTCAAAAAGTTTTAAGTGTGGGACCAAGGTGCAAGCTGATCGGATGACTGTCCGATCGGGTGGCAATGCAATCGGATGGAAATCCGATCAGACGGCAATCCGTTCCGATGGCCTGATCGTCTTGACACTTGGTTGTTTTCGGTAGTTTGTAGTTTTGATCGAGACGATGTGGTACGTGCTAAGAAACAGAACCTCGTCAATCCCCAAGTGATCCGATCGGACAGGAATCACCCTAGTCCGGTCAGTCAGTGGTTCGAGCCGGTGGTTCATGCTTAACCCAAAACCGGTTGTCTCTCTGATAGAAACCAGATCTAGAACCAACACATCACTAGGAATGAGTAGAAGATCAGAACTAGTTCCTATTCTATCGGTTTTGAGTGCATTGAGTGTAAAAGAGTTGAAAGAAAGTTAGAAAACCCATCTTTCAATCCTTTTCACTATGAATATGTTCAGATCTATGCAAGATCTTTATTTATTCATGTGGAAATCGTCCAGATCTAAGTTGTTCTTGGTGGATTGAAGCCAAAACATGAAGTTCATAAGAACCCTATGATGACATCATCCTAGAACACCTCAAATCTAGTGATTTCACGGTTAAAAGTTAAGATTCAAAAGATAGAAAGATGTAGGAGTGCGTGTAGATCAAGAAAGTATAAGATTTACGTTGAAAACTTACAAGAATCGCGAGAAATCGAGAGAAAGAGTGGCTGGAGCGAGCTGAGTCGAGTGAGAGCTGTCACATCAAGTGATGTGCCACGTGAAGGGTATTTATAGGGTTTCCCAAAAAGGAAAGTGGGGAAAGTGGCAGCCCGATCGGGTGGCAGCCCGATCGAGTGGCAGCCCGATCGGATGGCAATCCGATCGGATGGCCACTCGATCGGTTGGCCACTCGATCCACTTGTCCGGCGCGATGAGTTTTGTCGTTTCAATTCGAGTGTTGAGCGTTGCGATGCGATTCGAGCGATGCGATAATATTACCCATTAGTTACCCAAATAACATAACTACTATATCTAACATACAATCATTATAATTAACTTGCGTTTAGCGTTTTCGATTCGATTGCGATGCGATAGATTTTTCGATTGCGATTAACACCTCAACATAAACATAACATGCATAAGTAACGCATAAATAGCACACACACGTAAAACAATATCCAGAACACATAATTCGAGTTGCGATGCGATAGCGATAAGCGATTAAATATGCGATTAAAACAGCGATTAAACCTCGATTATTAATAGATACTCCACATAATACAAATAAAACAAATAATTAAATAGATTCGATTACAAGTCAAAGAAGTCAAAACAGTAATTGAGCAAAGAGTGACACAGATCACAATTATCAATCTTTTCTCCCTTTGACTTCAATCTTGACTTTGACTTTGACTTTCGAAACACGGGATGTTACAATTTTGGTAAGTTTGGTGTTTTGTAGGAGCAAGGGTACCATTTAACGTTGAAAAAAAAAAGATAAATCACTAATGTTGAGCATCAAAGGATGATATAGTGGCTCCGGTCTTTGAACCCTTCTAACGAGTTATTTCTTCTTAACCAGACCAAAGAAAGAAGGTGACGAGTCGGATACCCTGAATTGTTTAACCTCTCTTCTGACCCTTATCTTGTCTAGAAACAATTATAAATTAGAAAATAATAGAAAAAGAAATAATGAACTAGACATATTTCATTATGTCGAAATATCAATGGTACTAAATAGATGCAGGTGAGATAGGAGTTGGATTATATATAGATTTCGTGCGTATTAAATTCGAGTGAGCATTAATACAAGATTATTTTTGACAAAATAAAATACTAAGATCATAACAAATGATCAACGATCATAACAAATTCAATCAATACAGACAAATTTTAAATTATAAGATAGTATTATTAGGGTGGGAGTTGGCTACAAAGTCTATTTTTCCTACAAAGTGTAAAAAGTCATAAAAATAAATAATGTCAACCATGCAAAACCCACAAATAACAAAATGAAGATTACTAAAACACCATATTTGTGGGCTTTGTTTTGTGTTTTGGATGATAAGGCTTTGATTATCGAATGACTAACATTAGTGTGTTTTATGTTGATTATCATGTTGTGTTTTATATTCATAGTTCTACGATGGTGTGTTTGAAGTTTTTATGTACTGTTAGAGTTTGAATATGGTATTTTAGTAATCTTCACTCTGTTATTTGTGAGTTTTGGGTGTGTGTTTTACGGCTGAAATTGTGGTGTTTTATGAATTTGTACACTTTCTAGGAAAAATGGACTTTGTAGATTGTTATTATGTTATATAAAATTAATTCAGCTACTTAACTCGTTTTTCTCATATAACTTCGAAAAATATAACGTTTTATAAAAATTCTAACATACCGTTGGGACGAGTGTACTTTTCTCTATTATATGACCTAAGTTTCATAAAAATCGGAGTAGGGTCAAATATAATATAATATATTTTATTGATAACAGTTTGAACCAGTCTACAAATGGTCCGAATTTGATTTTCAAAACGGTTCGATTTTTCTAAAATCCGTTTTTTGGCGGATGTTGCATTAGTTAAGAACATAGATGACACATAAAACTTAGCTAGGAAAATTTGTCTTTTAATCTTGCTAAGGCCCGCCAGGAAAATTAAAATACCTTTTAGACATAAACTTTACTTAAACGAAGTAGATCCATCCATAAAACAAACTGATTCTTAATGGTGTTCATTTTGTATTGCCATCGTTAAGATAACTAAAACGTAACATAAGACTATCCACATCAAGGATGTTTGTAGGTGACATGGAGGGTGTTCATTCCTATGTGGAGGGCATTTGTGAGAGGGATGGATTAGTGGGTGTTGTAGAGGATGACATGGAGGGTGTTCATTCTTCACAATTCTTGGGGAAGAATGGTGAAGAATGGCCTAATGGTGGGTCCTTTCTTTTTTTTATAAGGTTGTTTGTGGGAAGGATATATATGTTATTGTTGTGGGTAAAAAGTGTTTGTGGGAAGAATAAGTGAAAAGCTGATGTGGCATGCTGATTAGGCTGTTTGTAGAAAGGATAGCCTTTCACTGATGCGGATAGTCTAATGAAAGGTGATTTGTGAAATGTACCGTGTATGTTTCTTGATCTGGTGATTTCAGTACAATGATTGTTACCTGAGGTTCATTGTCAGCCAATTCCTCTAAAGCTGGCAAGGTTTTTAGCATGTCAAAGTCTGTGTTAATGTACGATGTCAATACATGATAACGCCTACATGTTAACTACAGATGGTCGACAGTACCGATTCACATGTTCAGCCATCCATGGAAAGTTTGGATTTATAATGACACTTGTCAAGAAAGTTGATTCAAGTTGCATTAATCATGTATATATATGTTTATTAACGTGACAAATTTATAAGACTAAAGTCTTATAGTAATTTTAAACACAATTTTGAAGCGTAGGCACATACCAAAGTAGTTTGACACCAGTGTTGAAGTGATGATGATGATGTCTCCGGCAACTACATTCGGCCCTACCAAAGCTTGTCTAGCCACAAAGAGATCTCAAGATTGTTCCCACTACATAAATATGATGTCAGCATATTAGTTAACTGTAGGTGGTAGTTTATTTTCTTTAATCTGTTTTGACTTACATATCATCACGGATAGGCACCTTCCGTAAGGTCTTGTTTTTAGTTGTTGACTGAGGATAGTTTTCATCCACTCGGCCTATGAAATCCGCCAAAATATGGGTAAGCAACTGTTAAACTATTAGTCAATATTGTATAATATATTATTGGCTTATGGACGTACATGTCAAGAGTTTGTACCCTTTTAACCTGTCATTCTACATCTCATACGTTGAAAACTTGAAGTGTACATCAGGTATGTCCAGATCTGGTATTGGAGTAAACTTAGCTTTCCAACCAAGGACGAGCGACACACCATGTTCTGTAGTAGCCATGTGATCTCGGGCTTGCTGCAGTTATAGGCTATCACCATGTACGATGAATGTAACTATATCATTGAGTCAAAGAATTCCACCTCTTTGGCTTTAGCTACTGCTTCAATACCATCACCTTGTATGACAATTTTACACAAAGCATAAACACATTTAAATATAATAGTATACAGAAAGCACATATAAAGCATACAAAGTAATATAACTCATGCTATGGCACTCACATGTATATCAACAAACTGATTAGATAGTTCATCTTTTTGTTGCACCAAACTTGCTAACTATTATCCATTTCTTTACCACATGTATTTCAATTAGCTGTGCTTTCTCTTTCAGCCTAATGGCTCTTAACGGTCTGCAAGACATGTTTGATTTGGCTTTCACAACTGCATTTTAGTTATAGTTATTAGTTGCGTGATAAATTATGTGTATGAATCATAAGTAACAAAAGCTTACTAACATGTAATGTCTCAGCGTTGCATCATAGACCGAAAGCAATATTGTAACAAGTTGTAGAACAATAGACCCATCCTCAACAACCAAATAAAATTATCTTCCAACCACAGCATTACAAAGGCAAGTGCAAAGCATAAGTAGTCTCCGACAACTAAAGAGTCATCCTCACTGACCAAAAATCCATGGATATACAAAAACCAAGGGGCCTTCAAACACTTGGCAAAGTGCAAATAATAAATAAATGTCTTTGGTGAGATAAAAGTCACCATCATAGACCTAAACTCTGTGAATGTAACAACAAAACACACAAAAAAAAAAAAAACAACATTACATGATCCAAAACACCTACGACATAGCATGATAAACATAACTAAATACCCATAAGTACATAGACAACTGAAGTGTTAGTAATAACATGGTGTAAATATAGTTGTTTTGCATGCGTTTTAGTTAATTATCGAGTCATGTTGTGTATGTTTTATTGTACTTATGTTGTATTATGTCTTGCAGGAGTTGGTGGCGTAAAAGTGCGGAAGAGTAAATGCTTTTACTAGTACGGGTCCCGTTGTGAAGAAGAATTATAAACGAACAAATAAAAATATATAAAGAAATCGAGGGACTAGAAGTGATAAAAGGCTAAAAGTTGGTTTTTAATATCTCATTTAAAATAAGGGACTATAGTTCACAAATGATGAAAGTAATATTAAATCACTTGGGCTACAAGACAAAACACGAAAAGTGAGTTTGGAGTTTTTTTTTTTGTTGCGTTGGCTGAGTTGACTGTCATGTTTTGTTTGACTTGGGCCATAAGAATTAATTAGAAGCAGTATAATATCATGAGCACATCCGTTCCCTTGCTCTGCCTAGTTACATAAATGTGGCCCAAAACAAGACAAACAAGGAGTCATAAATGATATATAAAATTTGTATGAAAATTATTAGAAAGGCGGTGACAATTGAGGGGGAAGAACAATATTATGTAGAGTAAATTACAAGTTTTGTCCTTTATGTTTACACCAAATTGCAGGCGTTGTCATTTAGTGTAAAAGTTGACAAGTTTTTTACATAATGTTCCAAAATCTTGCACGTTACGTCTTTTAGGTCAAACTCAGTTAGATTTTTTGGTTAAATCTGGTCATGTGCCTTGCATTGTTGTCATTTCATCTCTTCAGGCACTATTGTGTAAAATAACTTATGTTTAGGGACTAGTTTGTAGTGAATTGAAAAATCAAAGAAATATAATATGTCTCTCTCTCAACTGAAAGTCTCCCTCTCTCTCAACTGAAAGTCCCCCCCCCCCTCTCCCTCTCTTCTCTCTCTAACACAATCTGAAGGGATGGCGTTAGTGAAGGGTGGTTGTGGTGGTGGGTTAGGGACGGCGGTGGGTGATTTGGTGGTGGGTGAAGGTGAGGGGGTGGTTGTGGTGGTGGGTTAGGTGCGGTGGCGGCGGGTGATTTGGTTTCGACGGCGCTGGTGGTGGGTGAAGATGAAGGGGTGGATGTGGTGGTGGGTTAGTGCGGCGGCGTTGAGTGACTTGGTTGCGGCGGTGAGTGATTTGGTTGCGGCGGCGTTGGGTGGTGGGTGAGTGATTTGTAATTCTCTCTATTATATATATGGCATATTTTTAGGAAAAGAGGTTCGCATACGACAGAACTTTTGGGATTTTCTTTGGGGTTCGCAAGTTTGAGAAATTGGACATCAACTTTTTGGGAGACGGCATGCACTACATTTTTTATGGCTGAGCACAGAAATCAAGACAACACGATTAATATGAGCGGCTAATTTCCTTGTGGCTTCCGCCCGGATGAATGATTGCTTTGTTTTACACTAGACTTTGTTTTCTGATTCTTATTAACTGGTAATTTTAACTACTTATGTTAGTTTTGTGAAACGTTTATTATATTTGAATTGTTTATCGTTTATCAAGCGTATTGGTGATTTCTTTGCATCGTTAGCAGGTTGGAAAATTGGTGGGTGAATGATATAATCAAACGGGTTATAGGTTGTTATATTGAGTCTTAAAAACTATCCCTAATAATTAATCAAGATCATTAATTCCAACAACTTTCTTAATTAATTTTCTTGTCTTTGAAATCAATCAATTAAAACCCCAATTAGATAATTTCAGTTTTTTTAGTTAAAGTCTTCTAATCTGAACACAAATTCCTCGTGGATATGATATCCTACTTATACTATCTACTTAGTTTAATTAGGTTTTTGCATGACCCTAACGACAGTCATCAACAGCCAACAACAAGTTTCTAAGCAAAGCATGATAGACCAAAAACATAAATCCAAAACAAGACAACTTCCAATGACATTATTGTCATCATGACCAACCCAAAATGTGATACCGAAAAAAATGAAAAAACCAACAAAAGTCTCAGCAAATCATCATAGACCAAAAAATACGAACTCTGAACTAAACAGTCTCCAATAACGTTGTAGTCATCATCACCGACCCAAAATGAATACCAAGGAAAAACAAATAACAACCAACAACAAAAGTTTCGGTCAAAAGTCATAAACAAAAACGTTCTCCAATGACACTGTAGTCATATCACCGAACCAAAATATAAACCCCCAAATAAAATGTAACAAGAAACAACAAAATTCTTAGCTGATCATGATATACCAAAAGATAAAACGTAAAACCAAAAACAAAACAGTCTCCAATGACATTATAGTCATCATCACCAACCAAAAACGACATGCAACAAACTTACAAACGGAAAGAATGAACAAAGCACATATTGTAAAGTTAAGAATAAGGTAAACATGCCTAATACGTCGGACGAATCAAACTGTCGTAGTAACCAAAGACAACCTGAAAAACAACGTAACAACCTTGATCAACGTAATTCTAAGTCAATGTTGATGCAAAACAAAGACAAACAAACTGAAAATAAAAAAAAACGCATAAAACAACTAACTGGAAACGCCATACGCAGGAAGTCGTTGATTTCTTAGGCTCAGACCACAAAGAATGCAACATAACAATGAATGTAATTCTCAGCCAATGTTGTTGCAAAACAAATACAAACAAACTTAAAACACAAAATAACGAAAGCACCAACCGACCAAGCCGGAGACGGTGGTCACAAGTTTCTTTGGCGAAACCTTTAAAGAAAGCGGTAAAGTAAAAGTGTGATCACAATACGTAAAAGTTAGGTATTTAGTGGGAGTCCCGGACACATGTCGTCTACCCAAGAAAACAACAAACCACAACTAAATAAAGGACGAAGTTCAACCAACAATGTTTAGAAATCTTGTAAATTAACATTATATAAATATTTAAAAGGGTGTATGAAAATAGAAGTACCTATTTTAAAGTAGATAATTTAAGAAATTGACGTTTCAGATAAATGCATTTGAGTTTTATCTGGGAATTAAAAAACTTGTTACTTGTTAGGCTATGTTATGGTTTCATTTTCTCACTGCTACATCACCATATCACTTTTATTTTTTTTCAGTGCACCCTATTTTCAATTCACAAGTTTTTACTGCACCTTAATCATTTTTTAATCGTTACCTATTTATTTAAATCTAAATTTTAATGTATATTAATTAAGACGAATAATTAAATAAATGCAATTTATTTAAAAAATAACGATAAATTAAAAAAAACTAAAAAAGGTAGTCTTGAAATAAAAACATTAGAATTAAAAACACATAATATTAAACATATTTAAGCCCTAATTAAACATAATAAGCCCTAATTAAAGCGTAGACGGGATGATCGTCAAATGTTTGAAGGTAGAGAGTTTGAAGGTGGAGGGTTTGAGCGTATACGGGATGATCAATGAGTGTCTGAAAGGGGGGTGAAGGTGGAAGGTTTGGGAGAGTAGGTTTTGGAGAAGAAAAATTTGAGCGTCGATAGGATGATCATCTAGGGTTTGAAGGTCCTACTGGCTCAACCAAAAATGGATAACCGCCCACCCATATCTCAAAATGCAATTTGAGCATTGCAACTTTGCATTGGGAAGAAGAATTGAATTTATAGCCACTAGAGTATAGTCGTTCGAATATTAATCATCTTTTTTAAAGATTTTAATATATTTTATTTTATATTTATAAACAAAAAAATAAAATAAACAACTTAAAAATTATATGCCAATATTCACTATATTGGAATAATAAAATAAAATAGTATAATTATTTTGAAAAAAAAAAACACTAAATTAACCAAATAAAAAAACCACGTAACTAATATTAAAAAACTATATAATCACTACAAGAAAGGGCCACCTTTAGCGGCGACAGGTGTCGCCGGTATTGGTCCATTTTGTCGCCGCTATTGACCTTTGGCGGCGACATATCGCCGGTAAAGCGTCGCCGGTATTGATTGGCCGGTATTGGCCACCTGTTGTCGCTAAAGGTGTGTGTCGCCGGTATTGCTCTTGAACCTTTAGCGACGACAGCTGTAGTCGCTAAAGGGTCGTCGGTATTACTCTTGGTCGCTAAAGGGTAGATATCAATAGCGGCGACACATGTCGCCGCTAGAGGTCTTTTTTTTTTAATACAGCTGCTGTATTTACAGCACCCAACCATTTTGTCGGCCGAAAAAACAGAACCTGCCTATTTCAAACAACACAAACATACGCCACGAACATATACTAAAGGTAATATAATTAAAAATTACGTTTAAGTCGTACATTATAATCCTACAACGTTTAATTAAATCTAAATCATACATTAAAAACAAGTCACTCTTCGTCGGATTCTCTATCGAATAAGTCGTCAGAATCGTAGTCTTTTGACTTTCCTTTTCCTTTCCCTTGTGAAGCAAGATAGTTGTTAAGTTGGTTCAAAAATGACGGAGTTTGAAACAAGCTGTTAACAAAATCCAACAATAATAGATATCAAAACGTATATTAGCATATTAATTAACGCTACCAACATATATTTAACAAGGAAACATGCGTTCGTTTGTCATTTTATAAATTGCGTAGTTTACCTCGGAAAAGGGTTCTTGCGTCCGAGTTTGCGAAGACGACATGTTCGAGGACGTGTTGGAAGAAGGTTTAGGCCCCATCCCGCGGTACCATCCTCGCCGCTTTCCCAACGCTTCTTGATACGGGGCAATTGGAGGACCATCGCCGCTCCATTCATCTGTGGCCTGTTGTATGTTCCGCTGTATTTTACGAAGATGATTAAATATATATGTGTATATATATATATTTGTTATAGAAAATAATACTTAAAAGAAATACTTACGTAATTTTGTTCAGCAACCGGATCAACCCAATTCCCTTGATTGTCCGTGTGGGTTTTAGCATACGTAGGTACCCAATCCAAATCCTGTTTAACATTAAACTTAGATTAGACTTTAAATAAACAAAAGCTTACACACACGCACACATACATAAAACATTACATTTTATAGGCGGTGCTACCGTACGACGATGTCCCCCCACGGTATGGGAATTGTTGTTTGTCCCGTACTTGTTTGTTGGCCTTGCTTTTTTTAATATATTTTTCTTGCCGGAAACCTTCGATGGTTCTCAACCAGTTTTCATAGGGCATATCCGTGGGATGGTATGCCCTTGCACTCTCAAGATCATCGTAACCTCCCTGGCTATCAAATAATTGTCTAGCTTCATACTTGCGGTCAGTGTACCGCTTCATAAGCACACTCCTAATACCACCCTTCAAGTTTTTCGCCTCATAATCACGTTCCACTTCATCAAAATTGAAATTTTCCTACAAATTAAATAAAAAAGTTAAAATATCATATATAAATTAGATTTGCATGTGCTTAAATATTTGATAAAATTTTATGCATATAACTTATTTACCCGTAAGTGGTTCATGACGGCATCCTTGTAATGTTGTTCAACATTATCCCATCCAATTTTATCAAACGGGATGCTCCGCCACATATACATGCCGGCCTCCCTTGAAAACATGTCTCTTGATCTACCAACAGGGGTAAACGTGACCTGTCTGTCAAACGTAAGCGATACAGGCCCCCCCGCTTTTACTAGACGCCGTAGTTTCTCGTTTTTAGCTTTCCCCCTAACCTTCTTTGGGGGAACCGCTGCAATTAAAACAAAAATAATTAGTAACAACATTTATAATATATAAAATATAAGGACTACAAAATAATTTAGTAAAAGACTTACCGTCTGTCTCGTGTGTGCCACGAAATCCACCAGGAGGAAGCGGTGGATCACCAGCGTCGTCACCCCCATGTCCCCAGGGGGCCACATCCGCCATCAAATAAACGAATATCAGCAATACCGAAAAATAATCCCTATAAAGTTACAAATGTTACAGCATGTGTATCTAATAGAAATTAAGGGAAAGTACAACAAGTGTAACTCAAATTCAAATAAATATTTCAAACAAGTGTTTATCAATTACAAATCAATATAAATTACAATAACTTTTCTTTTAGTCAGACTCCACATAATCGGGATCATCCTCATCACAATCAGCCTCGACCTCATCACAATCAGTCTCGACCTCAAACACTTCATCGACGGTAGCCGTTGGGGGATCAACTTCAATTGAAGGCTCACCCGCAGTAACATGAGAAGATCCAATTTGAAAGTATTGGGTCAAGTCAATGACAAGTGGACAGTCAGATGAATAGTTGTTGTCGACAACGTCATTATCTTCTAAGCCTTTGTCAACATTTTGAACCTTATTGACGCGGTCATCATCACTTAATGGCTGATCCCAAATTTTTCAATGATTAACATTTTCGACTACCCACCTATGTTTATTTTTTTGGTTTCGAGACGTTTCTTGGATGAAGAACACTTGTTTGGCTTGCGAAGCAAATATGAGTTGATCGTCTTTGTCCCATTCACGTTCAGTGCTTATACTAGTGATATTATTGTCATGGTTTACACCCCTTCGAGTATCAAACCACTTGCACCGAAATAGGACAGTGGAATAATTATTTGTATAACGCAACTCAATAATTTCTTCTAATTGGCCATAAAATTTCACACCGTTCTCTCCAACCACTTCCACCCCAGAGTTTTGCGTTGCGCATTTTGCATCACGTTCAAGTGTCTTAAACCTAACACCGTTGACTATGCAAGCAGTGTAAGTGTAAGCAGTCATTTTCGCACAAATTGAAAGAGCATACAACTCCGGGTGGAATTCTGGAGAATTATGTGTTTTCATCGAATGGACCTAACAAATATAGAGTAATAATGTTTGTTATATATGTATTACCTAGCAAGTGTAGAGTAATGAGTGTTATATATGTATTATACCTTATGGAGAAACCATCCTGGAAATTTGGTTTTAAGATCATCTTGGGGATGTGTATGTTTGAATTCACTACATTGATGACAAATATAAGAAAGGAATGAAAAATACCAATTAACAGATTATGAAAAGTTAAAGATAGAAGCACTCACTTCATGTACTCCCTAACTTCTGCGCAGTTTTCGAGGACAAACCATTCCATCTTGCTTTTTTCGATGAATGATAGATATTTGTCCTTTGTTGCGCCAACAGGATGACATTTGGACTCAAACACCCATAACTTTCTTTTTTCAACAACGACATCATCGTTTCTATCTGGGCGATTGAACTTAGTCTGAACATCTTTAAGGTACATTGAACAAAATGTTAGAGCTTCTTCAAACACATAACCTTCAGCTATACAACCTTCAGGCCTTGCCAGGTTTTTGACATAGTTCTTTAGTTTTTTCATGTACCTTTCAAATGGATACATCCATCTAAAAGCTACTGGACCACCCGCAATCGCTTCATCAGGTAAATGCACAAGTAAATGAACCATAATGTCAAAAAACGCAGGTGGATAGATCATCTCTAACTTGCATAAGATGGTAACAATGTCATCCTTTGCTTTCTTCATATCATCCACCGATAGTGTTCTAGAGCAAAGTTGCTTAAAGAACATACAAAGGTCTACTATTGGTGTAGATGTATCTTTAGTCAAAAGCTCTCTAACCCCAATCGGTATCAAACGTTGCATGAGGATATGACAGTCATGAGATTTCAACCCGGTAATGTTAGCATTGTTATCTGTCACCCTCTTACTGATATTAGATCCAAACCCATCTGGTAATTTAACATTTTTTATAAACTGACAAAAAATTTTTCGATCATCGGACTTCTATGAGTACTTTGGGTGGGGACTTAAGAACTTGCCACCCGATTGTTTCAGCCATTGTGTCGGCCGAATGTTTAGTTTTTCCAAGTCGGACCGCGCATTTGGCGTGTCTTTGCTCTTATCGTTCATTAGAAGAGTACCGAGCAAGCTGTCGCACACATTTTTCTCTATATGCATTACATCTAAGTTATGTTTCAGTTGCAGAGAAGACCAATACTCAAGGTCAAAAAATATGCTTCTTTTGGACCAGTTCAACTCAAAATCTGACCGGGTTATCCTCCCACCTCCAAAATCTGGATGCTTGCCTGGTAGACGATTAATTAAACGACCGAGTTGAGCTTCTATGTCAGCTGGGCTAAACTGCCTCGGAGGGTCTCGTGTCTCGGGTCTCCCGTTAAAGTCGAGACTTGTTCTCCAAGGATGGTTGGCATCTAAGAACCGGCGATGACCAACATAAGCACATTTACCAGTTACACGTATTGAAGGAGTGTCTTGGTTACAAGTTGGGCATGCCATGTAGCCTTGTCCGCTCCAACCTGATAGACTACTACGGGCTGGAAAGTCATTTATGGTCCATAACAACGCCGCCTTCATTGTGAAGTATGTGTTTGTTGCTACGTCTTTAGTACGTACACCTGTCTGCCACAATTGCTTAAGCTCATCCACTAACGGTCTAAGGAAAACGTCCATGTCTTTCCCCGGTGATTTAGGGCCAGGAATCAACAAGGTCAACATGAATGTGGACTCTCGCATGCATAGCCAGGGAGGCAGATTATATGTGGTGAGTATAACCGGCCACGTGCTATGAGTCGAGGATCCACTACCGTTGTTAAAGGGATTAAAACCGTCAGCTGCAAGCCCTAAGCGAACATTTCGTGGCTCCATCGCGAAGTTTGGGTACTTTTTATCAAAGTCTTGCCATGCAGATCCATCAACTGGATGACGCATAGTCCCATCTTCCGATCGTCTGGTACTATGCCATATCATATCTTTCCCTGTGTGCCTTGAACAATACAAACGTCGTAGTCTAGGCGTCAAAGGAAAGTATCGTAACACCTTACGAGCCACCTTCGTGCCTTTTGTGTCTTTATCGACCCATCGACTCTCATTACAAACGGGACAATTTTGCAAGGACTCGTTTTCTTTCCAAAAGAGAGCACAATCATTTGTGCACACATCTATCATCTCATATGCCAAACCAATCTTCTTAAATGTCTTCTTAGCTACATAATACGAAAGGGGAATCTTGTTGCCTTCTGGCATTGACTCTCGCAACAACGAGAGGAGTCGATCTACTGCTTCATTTTGAAAATGGTACGTATCCTTTATATTCAAAAGCTTTGCTAAAAAGTCGATAGAAGAAAACTTGGTACAACCAGGATATAATTCTGTTTCAACTTCCTTTACCAGGTCTTCAAAATCATCAACAACACCGCTACTATCTCCATTCGAGTTCTCTTGGTTAAGGTATGTATCTTCTTCCATACGCTCCCCCCTAATGTCTTCAATAACGTTTACCATACCGTCTTGTGGCGCAACATCGTTTACTTCTGCAATTGGAGTCGTGTCCCTGTGATAGGTCCACTTCGTGTATTCCTTCCAAAAACTGTTAATACGCAAATGGTATTTCATTTCTGCCATAGTTTTTAAGCCGGAATTTTTACATTTGGTACAAGGACATCTAACTTCATCGTGGTTTTTTATCACTCTTTCACACATCTCGATAAATGACTCGAGTCCTTGCTTGTAGTGAGGTGAATGACGTGGGGAATCAATCCAACTTTTATCGATAGGCATTATGCAACTGAAAGAAAATCTAATTTAGGATTAACAAGACAAGGGTAGGCTGCTAAACCCACTTTTTGAACACTTTATCTCATATGTGAATGTGTATTACATGATTGTTTGTTTAAGAAAAATTCGGCAGCATTTCCTCTTAGCTCCCAAGTATATATGTAATGATATATATACCCGAGGAGCAAAGAGAAAATGATAACCGAATCCTTCTTAAACAAACAATCATGTAATACACATTCACATCCTAAATGAGATAAAGTATTCAAAAAGCAGTCCCAAGATAAACGGGGACAACCCGAAATTAATTTCTAAATCAATTTCGGGCGGGTATTTCTAAGCTCGTTATGTTTAAAATGATTAATTCAAACACGGGCACAGTTTTTTAAGCTTGTTATGTTCTTAATGATTGTTTTAAATTTTGGGCGGAACGTTATGTTTTAAATCATGATTTCAATTTCGATTGGGTGTTTTCTTAGCTCGTTATGTTTGAAATGATGAATTCAATATCAGGCACAGTTTTTTAAATATGTAATGTTCTTCATTTTGTTAGCTCCTTTTGTTTTAAATGGTGATTTCAATTTTGGCGGGTATTTTCTATGTTCGTTATGTTTTAAATGATAATTTTAATTCAAGGAGGGTATTTCCTAACTAATATATATCTTTCAAAGTTAAATATAAATGTTTTCAAACCTAAACACAAACATACTAATTATCAAACTTAAACTTTTTTTTTCAAACCTACACATAAACATACTACCAACACACATACATACTTATAAAGACACATTTACATACGTACACACACATACCTACAAACACACATTTTGACCAAAAACACAAAATTTATACTTACTTACATACACATTTGCATATTTTATACAAACATACATAATAACATACACATTTTCACCAATTACAAACATTTACATGCACAATTGTTCATCATTTATAAACACCTACATACTAACATACACCTACATACATACATTCATAAACTTACATACACACATACATGCTTACATACACCAAAATACACAAATCAATAGATTTTCATATACACATTTTTATTAAATACACCTACATTATACATTTGGCATACTAACATACACCTACATACATACATTAATTCATAGACTTACATACACACGTACATGCTTACATACACCTAAACCAAAAATTATACAATTTCTAAACTTAAAAAAAAAAAAAAAAAAAAAAAAACTAACCGTATTCGAGATGCTTACATACACCTAAACAAAAAATTATACATTTACATACCTAAACCAAAAATTATACAATTTCTAAACTTAAAAAAAAAAAAAAAAAAAAAAAAAAAAAAAAAAAAAAAACTAACCATATTTTTCAAGTTTCAAGGAGATGAAGACCGAGGAGACGAAGTGGTGCCGGATTCGAGATGCTGGTGACCGGATTCGAGATGGTGGTGATCCGATATTTCTTCCACAAACACAAAAATACACAAAAAGAGCAAAAATTAAAGCCTATAACATGTATATAACAAATGTAGAGAAGAAATGTAACATAAAACAAGTTAAACTAACCGATTGGGCAAAAAAACGAGTGTCTCCGGCGGAGGAAGCAAGAGTTTTGGTGGGAAAAGTGAAGAGGAGAGAGGGAAAGGCGCTGATAAAGCAGATGTTACGTTTACACTTTTACCGGCGACAGCCTGTCGCCGCTATTGATTAGTTGTCGCCGCTATTAGGTTAACCAGGATAAGATTTCTGTGGCTGGGATTTAATGTGGGACACACACTTTTAGGGGAGACACCTGTCGCCGGTAATGAACTATAAAGCGTCGCCGGTATTGCTGTTTAAATCCCCAACCGTTAGATCAGGATTTTGATCAACGGCTGGGGTTTAGTCTCATGGTCTGTCACGCGGATCGACCAATAGCGGCGACAATAGGGCTGTCGCCGCTAATGGTGTCGCCGCTAATGGCCTCCCATTCTTGTAGTGAATTAAACTTTTGAAAAAAAACTACATAATTAAAGAAAAACAACTACATAATTAAACTTGAAAAGCTATATAATTGTAATTAAACAACTACATCATTAAACTTAAACAACTACATAATTAAACAAAAACTAAGACACTAATCATCAACCCTTGAACCATCGGAGTCAAAATCCAGATACATAGCTGGATGCAAACGAGGATGGTTTCTTAGTAATTGTCAGGACGACATGTGCGTAAATTCTTCTAGGCTAGAACAAGTGGTATTCGCGAAGCGCCTCGTCAATCACTTCCGCCTCCGTTCCCTCGTCATCACGAGCCATCAAGACGTTGAAAATTCAGTTAACTTTGCAAATCTTCATTCTCAAATCCCTGAACCTCGAATAAGTTTGGTCCGGACAACAATTGTTTTAACCTACACATTGACAGAATTCTTGAAAGATTGTTGTTGCAAACGATGAGGTTCTTAGTGGCATGTTCTTGGACACGTTAATCCAAGTTGTAACCAAAGCTATATCTTTATTTTTGGTCAAAGCTCTTCTTGCCATTTTTTGTGAAAAATAAATAAAGTGGTGTGTTAAATGTTGAATTTGAGTTGTGTGATGTGGTTGAAATGATATGTGTTATGTGTATTTATATATAAAAATTTAATTTTTTTTTAAACTAACGGTCAGATGACTGTTAAGTGTGGTGGCTCACCTTTCTTCTCCTTTTATGAGCATTAAGCAACGTCCCTGAGGATGGTTTCTTAGTAATTGTCAGGACGGCATGTGCGTAAATTCTTCTAGGCTAGAACAAGTGGTATTCGCGAAGGGACTCGTCAATCACTTCCGCCTCCGTTCCCTCGTCATCGCAAGCCATCAAGACGTTGAAAATTCGGTTAACTTTGCAAATCTTCATTCTCAAATCCCTAAACCTCGAATAAGTTTGGTCCGGACAACAATTGTTTTAACCTACACATTGATGGAATTCTTAAAATATTGTTGTTGCAAACGATGAGGTTCTTAGTGGCATGTTCTTGGACACGTTAATCAGGTTGTAACCAAAGCTATATCTTTATTTTCGGTCAAAGCTCTTCTTGCATTTTTTGTGAAAAATAAATAGAGTGGTGTGTTAAATGTTGAATTTGAGTTGTGTGGTTTGGTTGAAATGGTATGCGTTGTGTGTATTTATATATTAAAAAAAAATTAACTAACGGTCACATGACCGTTAAGTGTGGTGACCCACCTTTCTTCTCCTTTTACAAGCATTAAGCAACGCCCCCTACCATTTAACCCTCTTTCATGCCGCAATGGGCGGTGTTTAGTTCCCCTCCACCAGCCACGTGAAAGGGGGCGTACGTTAGACGATAACGCAAAGACTTAGAAGTAAAAGCCCTCCAACCAAGTGTCCAGTTTATGGAAACAGTAATGCATCTCAGATCACATCCCAAATTCAAATTACAAAACAAATATTTGGTCATGGATCAACTAAACTATGATCATAATGATGACACCAATTATAATATCTCAAGAGGGTTTCATTTTCAGCCTTACAATCTTCCTCTTACATATCCTTTTCTCTGGTGGGGTGTCACCATTTTCTTGTAAATTTTTATATATTAATATATGTGGCCATTACTTGTAACATTGCACCAACGTAGCTATCATCTACATGGCACCAACCTATGTTTACTGCAGAGATTGTTGATCATGTGGTGGAAATGGGGCCATGGTATGCATGGTGAACAGTGAAGCATATGATGGTGAAGTTTGGTTACACAGGGTTTGTACAGACAAGAAACTAGATAGCCCTAATGGGTTTCAAAAGACAAGTTGGTTAGATTTTAACAGCCAAGATTCTCGGATCCACTTCCATTATCGTCAACTGCTACTGGTTCCATTGTTATGGGTCGGTCCCTGTGATCAAAACACAATCATTGTCTTGCCGTCACGTCTTGCCAATTGTGCGCACTTCTCATCAAAACAAACAGGAATGGTATCTATCATATATATAACCAACTGTTACTTGATTATTAAGGTTGTTTTGGGGAATTTAAAGATAATCCAGAGTATGTGTTTTGTTTTTTTCCAGGAAATTCTAATTTTGATGGACGTAGATCACACCTTATAAATGGACCTACATGGAAAAAACATTGTAGTGCAAAAAATAAATACGATGAAAGTTATGTTATGTAGCTCATACACTGGTTTAGTAGTTTTAGATACTCTCGAATCGGTTGTCACATGGCTAGATAGTGAAGGAAGGTGGTCCGGTCGATAAGGACTTTTTTTCCAGCTAGCCACTGGACTTTGCGTAGCTAGTGACTGGTGTACGTTCCATGTGATGTGTCTAAAGTCTAGAAGACTATGATAATATGATTATAAAAGTTTCGTACCTACATATATCGTCTTGTGGGTTTTCTAATTAAATAGATAGCAACGTTGTGGGGAATCTTTATTTATTAGTTGTTTATATATGTTTTAATCAAACTTGTACGTAATAGATTGAAGTGTCATCGGCATAGCATATTGTGTCTCATAAATATATCACTTATGCTATTTAGTAGCATAAGATTGAAGGAATCAATCCAATCCCAAAAAGGAAGACATGATCTTTGTTGTAAAAGGATACATAAACCAATCTTTTTCAAAGAATACCAATGACTAGATAATATTCTTTCTTTCTTTCTTTCTTTCTATATCCATCATCCAATATTTGAATCACGATTACGCTTAATCTTGATTAAGACAAGACTAATGATATCTTATTCCTTTAATCATTTCTCATTTGTACTTCCTGGTACTTCAATTCTTTCAATAATCTCCAAGAATCAATGAATCAAGAACTGACTAATAACTCCATTTATCATACTTTTGAGGTTTAAACATAAACTACCAAAGTACCAATACCAACGTTAAATTATAAGTTATAGAGAAATTTAACAAAAAGAAAAAGAATAATAATAGAGTGACCTAAACATCAACGTCTACATGACCAGTGGCGGATCTTGCCCGTTGAACGTGCCAGGGCTGAAAGACACGGGCACTAAAAAAAGCCCAGGCAAGCCCGGGCCAAACATAGTATATATAAAAAATTTCGATCGAAATGCGGAAAATTAACACTACGACCGAAAAATTTGCCCGGGCCGTGGCCCTGCCACAGCACCATTAAGAACAGCCCCTGTACATGACATGAATTCACGGTGTTAAATGGCATGTGTCAATAGTTAAAAGGTACAAGAGAATGATGGGAAAATTTTGGACTGTTTAATATTGATTGCCAGAGACCATAATGAATATACACCAAAGATATAATAATATGGATGAAATAAGATTAAGAGTAAAGTCCTATTTGAGTCCTTGTGGTTTGTGCAGTTTAACCATTTGAATCCAAAAATCAAAACTGTCTTGATTTGAGTCCTTGTGGTTTCTAATTTTAACCATTTGAATCCAAAAGTAAACAACATCCAAATCAGAAACATTTGGTTTTTGGATTCAAATGGTTAAAATTAGATACCATAGGGACTCAAATGGTTAAAATTAGAGACCACAAGGACTCAAATCAAGACAGTTTTGATTTTTGGATTCAAATGGTTAAACTGCACAAACCACATGGACTCAAATAGGACTTTACTCTAAGATTAATTGACAATGAATTAACTAACTAATACAATAAACTAGCCATTGCTTCTTGCAGCCATTCTTCCTCTTCGTCATAATCTTGCTTCATCTGCGTGCATAAACATTCAAATTAATTTCCTATAAATTAGAATGGTTATATTATAAATAAACTAGTTATACAAATTATACCAAAAAGCTGTTGGTGTATAGGTGCTGAATCTCTTCTTCGGAAGGATTATTGGCAGTGTTGTTGCTGGGAAGCCCTTGATCTTCACAAGGTTGATGATCATTATGATGATGATGATCGTTGTTGTTCTTAGCAAACCTCCCTCGGACTCGTATACGCTTGTCTGCTAACGTCTTTCGGCATTCATACTACACGATATAGGATTTAAAACATGTCACTATATAGGTTTTATCATACACAGAATTTTTTTCAAGTTATTAAGATATACCCTCTTTTATTTTGAACTAAATAAGAGTTAATCACATCATTACACAACTTACTCTCATTTCTTGTCATTATATGTAACAAAAATAATGTTTCCATCAATTGTAACATGCTTTAAAATTTTTACTAACGTGACAGTGTCCTACAGAATGTTATTTCATATAATGATAAAATTAAGTATAAGCATATTGTTATATCTTTACATAAGTTACATTTTAATGTAATAAACCTAAAAGATTAATGAAGAGAGATCAAAAGAGACCTTAATCGTCTTGTTGAAATTTCTTTGGTTTCTCTTCTTGAGATACCTCATGATCTTGTCCTTCCTTTCTTCGGCTGAATACCTCCCGATCTTCAAAGCCGGTTCTTCGACTTCTTTAATTGTTTTTGGGCTCTCAGTTTCCTGTACAAATTTGTATGTAAACAACAATTAGTATCATATAATTATAAAACACTAGTTGAGTCAAATTCTACAGAAATATGAGAAATTTGTATGTAAACAACAATTAGTATCATATAATTATAAAATACTAGTTGAGTCAAATTATACAACTTTCCTAAAAAAAACATTGAATTCTTTAAAAAAATACCCAAAAACTTTAAACACCTTAATTTATTAATTATTATCATCTCAAATTGCAAAGCTAATAGTACTCTTTGCATGTAAACATGTGACATGCAAGATCAAAATTAGCAAAACTAAACAAAATTCTTAAAGAAAAATTGCATACCCAATTAGTAGTTGCAGCAGTGGGATTATAAGTTGACCATGAGTTGGTACCATAGCCACCACTACTACAAAAATAATCATCATGCTCAACTTTTTGATAGTCAGCTTCTGCAGGAATGCTACTGAATCCAGTGGGTGATGCAGGAACCACCATCTCGGAAACCCCGAATCGCTCCGGGAATGAAGTCTTCCATGATGAAGATCTAGATAACGGTGTAGTACTGATGTCATATTCCGGAGGCATTGTGATCCCATATTTGTCAAAGTAATCAGATGAAGTAGTGTCATCATACCACATTGGTAGGGTGGTTGACGGTGGAGTTTGCAAGTCGCGGGAGAAGCTGTGAACCTTAGAGATGAAGGACATTAATAGGGGATGTGGGTGTGATTTTCCGGCCGGTGGTACCCTAATTAGTTATGGAGAGTTATGCATGATTGTGTATTTATAGGATGCTATTTCATGCGGTTGTGATCACTGAGGTTTGTAGGGGACCCATTGTGTTTATCTTTTTAGATAACAAACATATATTTCCCCAATAGCCATGAGGGTATATCAGTCAAACCCTAGATCTTCTTTCACTGTTGTAATCTAAGGGAATATTTTGATTTTGAACATTCTCTATTATCATAATGAAATGAGAAAATTTGTATATGTTGTTGATATAGCCAAGTGAGTAATCAATTACGTTTATAGCCAAAGGTTACACGACATGAAATATGATCATGTATCTATTTTAACTCACGTATCTCACTTTGTTTCATGAAATGCTAAAAAAATTATATAATAATTGATTCACTTTGCTTTCGTGTAACGTCAACAAAACGTGTGTTATGCTAATGAAGTTCATTGCAACGCCAGTTTGGTTGGTGTATCTTATGTATTCTCTTCACATAGGGATGTCTAACACATGGAGTTAATTCATAACTTCATAACACATTGGAACATATAATACAGAGAGAGATATTCATTGCGTATCAATTGCGCCCTCTTTATATAAGTGAGTCATACATGAAAGTGTTTAGCAAATGGTGTTACATGACGTTATAAACTTATCCATATGGTGAGAGCATGACTGGTGTGTTCCGTGTGCCCAAGTCACCCAAATGCGTACAAAATCATTGCCTAATCATTGTCAACTTAGCTAAAGGTGAGGGCATGATTGTTTTGTGTCTTAGCTTCAGGTATTTTTGATACTCAATGGTAAAGTTAGGTAGGCTCTTCATCCAGATTTATGCTCCTTAACAAATGGTAGAGTCTTTATTGCCTTTTAATGAACTTAAAAATGCATTGTTTCCATCTTAAGACGATTACATTGGGTTGGTTAGGTCTTCTTGCCTTCTTAGTGTCTTTAACAAGAGAGTAGAGATGATTAGAGAAAGGTGACCACAACGCTATCTTATATTACATATTGTCACTATGGATACAAATTGATAATACATCCAACTATTATACTTTTCTAACAATTTTTATGCCAAACATGTTTTTAGTGTTTTCACATTCTCGCCATTTGTTGATAGCACCTATAGTTTTTTTTAGACCTTATTAATTTAGGGGGTGTCTTAGAGCATTCACATCCTAACCATCAAATTATGTGAGGAGGGGTTTTTATATTATAAATGGTATAAAAAGTGGTTGTGAGCAGAGGAGAGAGAAAATGTTACTGTTCATCTGTATATTTGGGGGGACACTGTTCACCCGTTATAATTTTTTAATATATTTTGAAAGTGGTTGTGAGTGGAAGTGAGAGAAAAATGTAATGATAATATTATTTAATTGAAAGGAGAGAGAAAAAATATTTGTTTTTAATGGAAATATATTGATATAGGAGTTGTTTTTTAATGGAATGTATGTATAATTTGATGGATTGGTTGTGAATGCTCTTATTCCCACATCCTTAAATCTTATTCTCACATAGTTTTCACTCTATCTCTCTCCAAATCTATCTATATATATAGAGAGAGAGATAGAGTTGAGGGGTGTGGGAATATTAACACCCTTAATTTAGTGATCAGTACTAAGAGCATCCACAATAAGAATATCTAAAAACACCTAAAAACGTATCTAGTCATCCTGCACATCAAAAAAACACTCATTCTTTAAAAACACAAAAACTCACCTAATAAGAAAAACCCAAAAAACATAAAAAGTCATTGTCAAATTGGCCCCACCACCCCACCTTTTCATATACTTCCAACCCCATAGGCGCCACCACCTGCCACTTTTTCATATTTTTTCTAATTCGTGTAAAAATATGGTTTAAAAATGGATTCAAAAAATGAGATCCACAATAGCAAAGAATGAATGTGGTGTCCACCTAGACTTCAAAAATGAGAAAAAATGGCCTATTGGTCATGCTCTAACAATATAATGCAACGTTGGTAACCTACGATATTTATTTGTAATACATTATAGTTCGTGATAAAGAGAGGAGTTGCTGGAGAAGATAAAAGCTAATCACTTTAGAGCATTCAGAATTGATCCTCCATCTCTATCTTTATAATTATCTTAAAAATCGTTATCTTTTCTTTTTCATTTCTAATTAAATAATATTTTTTTATTCTTTTATTATTAGTTTTCTCTCCTCCACTTACACCCACTCTATATAATATAGAGGACCCGCTAGGGGCAGACCCACATGGAGTGGATCGGGGTCCATGGACCCCATTTTTTAAAAAAAAATTAATATATCCGATATATTAAATGTTTCAAGGACCCTATAAGGATAATTAGTTGGACCCCATAGCACTAAATATGAAGTTGATAAAGTGGTAAATCCCTTCGTTTTTTAACAAGAGGTCACAAGTTCTACCCTTGTAGAACCCGATTTTGGTCCCCTTTTTTTTTGAAATCCAAATGAAAATTAGTGTAAACACAATATTTTTTTTCTAATCGCCGACTGGGTGCTCCCCTTCAATAGGTAAACACATTATTTTTTAGTCTGCTTTTGTTAGTTGTTTAAGGATTTGTGACTATGGATATTAAATAAGAATAACATTTAAATCTTTGTGTTCTAAGAACTGGAATTTAGAAGTTGTGACTTAATTTCTTAGAGCATGAATTTTAAGGCTCATTATTATGCAACGATCATTGAATTTATTCTTTAGAATTTGTTACTTTGTATTGTTTTTTTAAATTCGAACGACATCGTATTTTTATTATGTGTTTTCTAACAGTGGCGGATTTAGAATTCGTTCGTAGCGGTAACGTTTTATAAATAAGCGGTAACGAAATCGAAAAAACGTCAATTTTTTTCAAAATTTACACTAATTTTACACTACCGCCGGAGCGCCAAGCGGTAGCGGGCGTTGCCCCTTGTTAGTGCATAGGTCCGCCCCTGTTTTCTAATGTGTAATGATTATACATTTTTGTTATAATATTATATTTTATTATGTTCCTAATTGGCACGACCCGACCCGAACAACGACCGACCCGAAAACTCTAACATTTGGTTGTGAAATATCTAAACACCGAAAAAAGTGGACCCCTGTGGGAAAAAAATTCCGGATCTGCTACTGGGACCCACTCACGTAAATTTAAAGGGTCCAATATAAAGGGTTATTGGATTTTAATAATCATAAGTTTCACCTGCTGGCCGATAATAATCCCAACTTTAAAAATTCTCTTCAATAATCCAAACTTGTAAAAGTTTGGCCGCCATTGATCATTTTCTAACATAGGTGCGCTTAAACCAATTAAGGAGTCTGTATGTGTAATTGAATATATTGAGGAGACCAAATTCTTATATGTTTGAAAAGGATCAATGACGGCCAAACTTTTACAAATTGGGATTATTGGAGAAAATTTTTAAAGTTGGGATTATTATCAGGCAACACGTAAAACTTAGAATTATTAAAATCCAATAACCCCAATATAAATACTCTTAGTAGTAGGAGTTAAAACCATAAAGAGTAGACCGGTACAAGACTTTGTAAAGTGTTTACTTCAGAAGTTTTTCCATAGCACGTCTTTCATTCAGTAAAAATATGTAATGTATTGAAGCCCTTGTTGTGTTACCAATGACTATTTATTTTGTTAATGACGCTTGCTAAACAAATAATGTCATAACTGCTTATAGACATTTCCAATCTGATATAAGTTGAAGATGTTTAGCCTTTAATGGTATTTCAACATAAAGTGTTGCAATTGTCTTTTTAGATATGCACTTAAAGATGATGGTGAAATTAATACAATTATCTTATAGAGGAAATAACACGCGCGTGTGGACAAAGGTGACCAATAAACTCAAATTTATGAAGAAAACTTGAAAACTAGATGAAGAAAACATGATGTGGACAAAGTTCTTGTGATCCTCATAAGCATTTTTTATATTACACTACATGGTATAGGATCATATACAAACAGTTATCTTTGTACAAACTGGAAAAAAAAAACAACAATTTAATGACATGTGTCCTCAATTAAAAATTTTGATTTAAGGGTATTTTAGACTTTTTATACCATTTTATAGATATCTAATTAAATACAATAATTAAATTATCCCTAAATTCATGAAAAATTAGTTCAAATCTTAATCTCCTAATCTATTCTTCATCATCATCGAATCAACACCGTAATCAGCATCATCATCAGCACTGTAATCAGCATTATCATCAACACCATAATCAACACATCAGCACCTTAATCAGTACAGTAACACCACCGTCAGCACATCTGACAGTAACATCCCACACCACCACCGTTAGCACATTCCGTAATCAGCATCACACTATAATCAACACATTAATCAGCATAATTTCATATTTTTTTTTTATTTTGTAAATAACAGATACTATTACATAACTAGCACAATTTTAATTTTTTTTATTTTATAAACAACAAATACTGTTACATACTATCACAATTTCATGTTTTTGTTTTAATTTTGTAAATAGCACATACTATTAAATAACTAGTAGAAAACTTGTTTATTTCCAAATAGACTCCCAATAACAACACAAAAGGAAAAAATAGCGACACATAAGAATTACACAACAAAATAAGAACTTACGCATAGATTTAAAATCAACAAAATACATTTTTCATACTAGCAAATTCCAACTAAATAACTAGCACAATTATAAATCACATTTTTACAACTTTTTTTAAAACTCACTTTTATAAATAAAAAAAATATAACAATACGGTAATCATATTAAAGAAAAAAAATACTTGATATTCACTACTAGAAAACTACTATTATTCCTACCACAATTTTCTACGCATTTATTACGAACGAAAATCCTGACACTTTTCCTAAGAAATTCCGACATATAAGAAAGGGTCTTAGTTTTGTGACAAAAAGAGCGACAAAACAACGACAAATTGGTTACAAATGTGTAGAAAAAAAATAATTTTGTAGGAAATGCGTAGGAAAAATGAATAAATTCAGTTGGAATTGCGTAGGAAAAAAATAATATCGTAGGAATTGTGTAGGGAAAATGAATACATTCCGTTGAAATTGTGTAGGAAGAAAAAAAATTCACAGGAATTTTGTAAGAAAATTAAAATATAATAAATATAAATATATTTGATTTTAACACAAAATTTTAAAAAATAAGTATTTCATGAGAAATGCGTTGGAAAGTTAAGAAAATTAATTCCGTGAGAAATAAGTAGGAGAATTCCAACGAAACATTTGTGTGGGAAAGGAGTAGGGAAATCTGCAGTAAATGCGTCATAAGAGGATTACCCAAGAGTAGAATTCCTACAACCCGTTTTCATGGGATATCTATGGGTAACTGTAGTTACCTATGGATTTCTCTTAGAAATTGATGTGCGAATTGTAGCAGTTTTCTAGAGTTTTATGGTATAATTTTTTTTTTCAAAAATAATGAAGTATATAAAAGTTATTCTAGTTTTAAAAACTTGGTATATTAGTATTTAATGAAAAATGGCTGAATGACTAAAATACCCCTAACTTGATAGTATTAATTATTAACTCTAGGGGATTTATATCAATACTAACCCTTGATTTAAACAATCAATGGCTCAGATATGTTCTTACTTTTAGCACTGTTTGTACAAGATCTCAACTCTACACTACACCTATGTAATAGTACAGTTTTCTTTTTGTTCTTTCTTTTTTACAATTTTTTTTAGATATATTATATACATGAATTATAGGAAAAACAAAAATTTTGGAAAAAAAAAACGTACTATTACACATGTATAATTTATCATGTATTACACATGTGTAATACAACATTTTTTGCCTTGTGGACCACAAGCATTTACTCATTCGGTCCGCAACGTGTTTAAAAAGACCATAGTATTTCTTTTTGCTCTACACTACACCTCAAACAATACATTGCAGTTTTCGTTCTTATACGTTAGGGTTTGATTCAATTTTTTTTCAATGGATCCACATAGTAGAACCGGACGAAACACAGATGTTGAGTTTGAAGACGCTCGATCGGTGATCAAGTTCAATTATCTACGTATAAGAGAGTTACGATTGATGATGTTTTAAATCCTGAATCTACAAATCCAAATCCAAATGCAAATACAAGTGGTGTAAATGAGTGTTTGAATGGTAATTTATGTTAATTCAGATCTTTAAATTGTTCGTAGATGTGTTTTGTTTAATCGTAGTAATGATTTTGCATTATAATAACTGATTTGAAGGATTTGAATGTTTATTTAGATGATAATTGATATGAAAGCAAATTGTATAAGTTCGCATGTTTTGGGTCTGGGAATTCGCATTTGATGTTTATTTCTAAATGCTGATTTCGCATGTTATGATATCATAAATCACAAGTGTAAAACATATTTATCAAAATGGTCATTTTCGCATGTTATGAGTCCAACAATTCGCACGTTTTTGTTGTTCTTAGGATGAAATTATGGAGTTTTTTAATATATCGCATGTTACGAGTCCTATAAATCGCATGTGTTTCTTTTTTTTATTTTGATTTATGTAGATGAAAGGCTTTATATTCCGGAGGTTGAACCATTAGCTGCACCTGTGGTTGGAATGCAATTTACCTCTATTGAACAAGCATACGTGTTTTACCTAACATATGCTAAGTTAGCTGGTTTTTCTACTCGGAAATGTGGTGAAGTACACAGTGGTGGTATAACCAAAACTAAGTATTTTGTTTGTTCTAAAGAGGGACATAAGTCATTGTTTATTGACGATGCTTATTCGAAGTCAAAAAAGCCATTCAAATCAAGGAACAGGGGGACCATTAGAACTGGGTGCAAAGCTCAACTTATGATTTGCTCGGTGGATGGTAGATCATATATAGTCAAGAAATTCGTTGATGGCCATAATCATAAGTTTGTATGTCCACACGATATTCATATGCTGCCAGCGTACAGGCAATTGTCAGATGTCCAGGAGGAGATGATATGGGAACTAGGCACTCTAAACCTTGGCCCTGTCAAAGCTTTTCATATAATGAGGAAACGTTACGGTGATTTCGAGAATGTTGGCGCCACGATCGATTATTGCAAAAACTTTAAGAATTGAATTAACAGCTATATAGGAGAATATGACGCTGACATGGTAATCAATAGGTTGACCGACAAAAAATAATATTTAGTTGATTTTTCGTTTGAATATTCTGTTGATGAGGAGAAACGGTTAACTGGTTTGTTCTGGGCCGATGGGTTATGCAAGCGTAACTTTATGGAGTTCGGGGACGTGATATCGTTTGATGCAACTTTCAAGACAAACAAGTAAGTTTTACATAAATGGTTTTTAATATTTTTTGCATGTTATATTATTTTGTAAACTTGCAATATCGCATGTTAATATTCATTGAAGATTAGGTGTTGAATATATCGCATGTTTTATTGTCTATTTCGCATGTCATCTTTTGTCTATTTTGCATGTTACAATGTTTACATCGCACATTACTAAATTTTTAATTTTATTGAATTTCAGGTACAAGATGGTGTTTGTTCCGTTCACTGGGATTGACAACCACTGTTGAAATGTAACCCTTGGAGTTGGGTTATTGGCATCGGAGATCATTGACTCTTATAAATGGCTTCTCAATTCATTCGTAAAGTCATTTGGACGGCAGCCAAAGGTTATAGTGACGGACCAAGACCCTGCGATGAAACAGGCTATCGAGGATGTTTTTACTACCAGCAGACACAGATTGTGCATGTGGCACATAATGAAAAAGTGGCAGATAAGGTATACTATGCTATATTGTCTTTTGTTAGCATTTTTTTATACTATAGATTCGTTACAGGCTGATATGAAAACCATTTATCGGTATAGGTTGGACACGAGTTGTGTAACAATGATGACTTTAAAAGGTAGATGTGCGATATTGTATGAACTGATTCCATTGAGCCAGAAGAATTTAATGATTGAGTACGGTCTTACACAAAACAAATGGATTGATGATACGTTTGTGATGAGATCCATGTGGATTCCGGCTTTTTACAGGCACGAGCCAATGTCTGGACTTATGAGAACAACTTCGAGATCAGAGAGCGAGAACCATTTTTTTTTGCCAGGTGGCTAATTCACAACTCACTCTTGTAGAGTTTATAAATCATTTTGACGGTGCAATGGATGTCCAAAGGTTCAATCACAGATAGAATGATCATATTTCAAGATATACTGAGCCTGATGATTGGAGCAAAACTACTTTGGAAAAAGATGCTGCTAAGATATACACTAGGTCTATATTCTTCGATCAGCAAACATAGATATATGGAACTATTACCGAATGTTTGCCAATGGACACCAAAATCGAGGGTCCCAAGATAAGGATATCATTGAAAGACTTTAAAGCTCACGGAGATGGGTTATTAGAGGTAATACAGCATATATATTTAAAACATGCAATTTTGAAAACCCAGATGCGAATTTAATACAGAACATGATTTTACAATATGCAATTTTGATGAACGCATGCGATTTTAAATTAATTCAAGAAAATGATTTTTTAGACATGCGAAATTGTTCATGCACACATGCGATTTTAATTTTTTTTTTCTGTAGGTGTGTTTCAAGAATCTTGAAGATGATGTAACTGCACAATGTAGCTGTTTGCGTTTTGAACAGTATGGGCTGCTATGTAAATACATCTATTTTCTTTTCAAGATGTTTGGTGTTAAAAAAATACCAAACAAATATGTTATGAAGAGATGGACAAAGGATCTGGTTCTGAATGAATTAAACGCCACATTTGATGTAAAGGTGGATGCTAAGGATGAGCAATACAAGGCAAAACATATTGCTCGCAAAATCATGTACACAGGGGAGTATTTGGTTAGCAATTTGATTTCCGACCTTGATCAACTTGTTTTAGTCAGGGATCAAATGAAGCAGATTAAAGAAAAAGTTAATCAGAGTCGTATCACCAAGCAGCTTGATCCAAAGTTTGACCGATTTTCAAAGTTGATTGGTTATCAACAACCAGTAACTAATGCACCTCCTACTGTCCGTGTGCCCGCTGGTAAAAGAAACAAAGGTCGTGGCTCACATAAAAGTAGGGGTGTTCATCGAATCGAATATCGAATATCGAATTATTCGAATAAAATTGTTCGAATAATTTTTATTTTTCCTTGAATTCGTATTCGATTCGAATTCGATTAAAACCTTCCGAATTCGATTCGAATTCGTATTCGAATAAAAAACCCAATTCGTATTCGATTCGTATTCGATTAAAAATTCGAATTCGAATAAATTCGATTTAATTCAGATTCTTTAAAAACATGTAAAAAACTTTCAAAATGAAACATAAATTTTAAAGTAGCCATAAATCACGATATCACATTAAAAAGTTCCAAATAAAGTACCACAAGTCTAAAATTCAAAACGAGAAGTCGGGAATAACCATTCCACATTACAAGTTAATATTTTTACGCTTAGAAATCTATTGATAGATTTGTTACTTAGGTTTTAGTTATGGGCCATGTAGTGGGTTTGGTAAAGGGTAATTTTAATAATTGGAAAAAAATTTGAAAATAATTTATAGTATAGCTTAATAAAAGTTATATATATTATATATAAAAATAATAAATAAAATTGTATAATTTTTATTCGAATCGAATCGAATTTGAATTTATAAATTCGTATTCGATTCGTATTTGATTTACTTGACTTGAATTGAATCGAATTCTTGATAATCGAATCGAATTTAAATGAATTTCGAATTTTTCGAATTCGAAACGAATTCTGCACACCCCTTCATAAAAGGATTAAATCGAAGAAGGAACAAACGATCAGTAGCAAAGGGAAAAGATCAAGGACATGTAGTGTATGCAACGAAAAAAGTCATGATATTCGGACTTGCGAGATACTGAAAGGCAAACAACAAAAGAAGATGAATGGATCCAGATTGAAAAAGATCTCAGGCACAAAGCCAAAGAGGTCGAAGACAATGAAGAGGAAGATGAGTTCGAAGATTACAGTGGAGGGAGTGATGATGGTAGTGAAGAAGATGAGTGGGAAGAGGTTTCAAATGAGGAAGATTAAATTTTTTAATTGTACATGGGATTTTACACGAGAAACATGCGATTTAATACACATGATTTTTTATTATACAAACATGTGATTTAGTATGTAAACATGCGATTTCATATGCATTAGTTTATAAGTTGTTTTACATGCGATTTTATTGTGTTTTTCATTTTATGACATGCAATTTTGAGTTATCTTGTATTTGATACAAACATGTGTAATTCATTCATGCGATTTATATAATAATTAAGCATAAGATGTTTTCAAAATACGTACACAAAACATAAATATAAAGTATTTGTTATTGTTTAACACAACAAAAGACAATAAAAAGATGAAGAGAAACCTAGTTCCATGAAGCAAATATTTTTTCACGTTCAGCCGAGCTATACTCTATCTTCTCTTTCACTGTCTTTAGAGCATCTTTCAGGAAAGAGAAGGCTAAGTCATCAGCTCGAGACTGTTCCTTTATGTGATCCAATACTGCATCTCTGAAGCTTGATGGTTGTTCTTCAAGTAGCTTCTCCCACATCCCTTGATTTTTCTTGATTTCCGCAAGAATCTTCCCCTACACATCAAGAATCAAGTGAGAAGAGTTGACATCGGTGCTTATTTCTGTCAATGTGCGAGTTGACAATAGTTCCTTTATTGCAATGTTTTTTATTTGTTCTGAATCTTCAGATGACATTTTTGTGTGTGTTTGTGATCGGTGTCTTAATATGGAAGGTTGTTATCCCTGTGTATTTTATATTAAAATAGTAAATTTATTATGTAGGTAGGGTGGTAAGTTCATTAGTATTTAAATTAAAATTGATCATTACAAGTCACATTACAGTCACATCGGTATTAAATTCATTTTTTTATATAAAACAGTAAATTTATATTTATTTTAATTATCAATTCATAATTTCTTATTTCTGCATTTCAATGAATGTGTACAAAGTTACATGAAATCATCTGCATCATTTTTTTTAAATCGCATGCGATTCGATAAAGGATTCGCACACTATAACAAACCACAAATAATATCACCTTTTTTTTAAAATCGCATGTGTCTAAAACAAGAATTCGCACACTATAAGAAATCTCAAACATTATCACCTTTTTTTAAAATCGCATGTGTATAAAACAAGAATTTGCACACTACAATAAACCTCAAACAATATCACCTTTATTTAAAATCGCATGTGTCTACAACAAGAATTCACACACTATAAAAAACACAACCTTTCTTTTTGTTTTCAATTGTTTTTCGCATGTTCAATATGTATTTCGCATATTATAATGTTCATCCTGCATCATCTTCTTCGATAGACGGTCGATCAATGTTGTTATAGTTCAGAACTTCCAAAATCAGCAGATATGAAATCGCAGAAGGGAGAAAGAGGTTTGTGAATAAGAATCTTACGTTGTATTTGATTTAGGGTTCGATTTTTTATTCATGGTTGGATTTTTTAATACGATTTTTGAATATAAGATTCCAATCTCCGTCAGTTACAGAGATTAAGATATCGTAATGACGATTTTAACCTTTTTTTATAAGATTTGAAGACATTAATATGATTAATTTAATGATTTAAATTAGTTTGATGGATTGAAGATCCTACGGCTGAGAATATAGCGTACGTAATGTAGGATAAGTGGTATTGTACGTTAACCGGCCTATATATATATGTGGGGGGGGGGGGGAGGGTTATCTTAATAACGTTAAGTATTACAAAAACCATAAAAATGAAAGTAAAAAAGCAAACAAAATCATTTTTTTAACAAACATTATTATAACTAAATACAACATTAAAAAAGAATTTACTATTTAAATAATTCATCTATCCTTTCATAATCACGCTTAATAATTTTTTACACATGTGTAAATACAACAAATTTATGCATATGTATGTAAATGGCAAACTTACACATGTGTAAGTTTTCTTTATTTACGAATACATGTAAATTTAAACATGTAAATTTAGTTTTCTAATATTGTATTCAAATAATAATCATAAGTGTAAATAAAAATATTTGAATTTGAATTACTTTTGATCAAATTCTCACGGTTTTATCATTCGTTTTCACAATATTTAGCGCTCTCAAGATAACCCTGCCATATATATATATATATATATATATATATATATATATATAATGTGAGGTTTATTATTAGGGAACACTAAAAAAGTTGGGAACTGGGAAACAGTGCATTTAAAATTTTAAATATATATTAAAAATTTAACTTAACATGCTAAAAATCAATTACTTTTAATTGTTTTCAACGTTTTTTCTTATAAATACATGTAGAAGTTATTTCAATAAAAAAATCATTTTTGTACAAATTTTTTTAACCTTTTTAAACTTTTTTTTTATATTTTTTTGTTTTTTATTTTTCTTTTAAACAAATTTCTACATATATTTGTAAGAAAAGTGCCGAAAAAAAAATTAAAAATTGATTTTTAACATATTAAGTTGAATTTTTAAAATGTTAAATTCATTATTCCTCACTTTTTTAGTGTTCCTGAATGAACCCTCCTCCACTATATATATATATATATAGAGAGAGAGAGAGAGAAACAGGATCAGGAGAAAATGCCTAAAAGTGTGAAATGGTGAGAACGATTTTCAGCCATAAGATCTTTGTGATTTGTGGCTAAGATGATGCGGTGGCATTTTGTAAATAATGGGAACCTTAGAGCTACCAGGAGGGATAAAATTGGAAGATCCAAACAAGGGTGCATATACTAATCACATGTCATTTTCCCTCGTCATATTTAAACGCCAATAAATTTTTTATACGTGATTATTTTTCTAAAAAAATTACACCATAAAACTCAGCGTTTTTTATCTTTACAGCGAGTATACTATTGATATATTTTTCGAAAAAAATGAACTGGGTTTTTTATGGCGTTTTGAACTTTGTTTCTTTATGGCGTTTTTCACTAGGTTTTATGGCGTTTTTTGAAGTGGGTGTTTTTATGGCGTTTTCATCTAGTTTTTTTATAACGTTTTCAGAACTGAGTGTTTTTATGGCGTTTTCAACTGGGTATTTTCATGGCGTTTTTCTGAACTGGGTGTTTTATGGTGTTTTTATTTGAACACCCAGTTCATGTCATTTTTTATTTCAAAAGTATAGCAATAGTATACTCGTTAGAAAGATAATAAAACACTCGATTTTATGGTGTAATTTTTTTTTTAAATAATCACGTATAAAATAGTTATGGGAGTTTAAAAAGGATGGTGGAATATTCATGTGACTTGCATGTGGATGGTTTTTTGCATATGAGTGGCATGTGCATGAACTTTTTGACAATAATACCCTTTGTGTAAGTTAGCACCAACGCCACATGTCAACACCAAAATCGTTCTCACCGTTTTCACACTTTAAGGCATTTTCCCTAAAACCCACCCCTATATATATATATATATATATATATATATAGAAAAAGTGTAATGTACAATAGGGCTTATCGTACGCAACGTACGCTATAACCCCAGCCGTCAGATCTTCATCTCCCATGCGATTTCATCCCCCCATGCGATTTCACCTCATAAACAACAACGTACGCGAGCACAATTCGCATGTTATAAAAAGGGAAATGAAATCTCATGGCTTGAAAATGCAATGAAATCACATGCAAAATGAAATCTCATGCAAATGAAATGGCTTGCATGGGGAATATGAAAAAATGGCATGGGGTGTGTAGATGGTGAAATCGCATGGCGTAAACACGAAATCGCACGTTATTTTTTATGGGGTGAAATCGCATGGGAGATGAAGATCTGACGGCTAGGGATATCGCGTACGTAATGTACGATAAGCTCTATTGTACGTTAACGGGCCTATATATATATATGGCTAGGTTCATTTGTGAACAACTCCCTTGATAGTGAACTGTGTGAACTAATCGTAGCCCTTGGTTATCAATACACAGTGCAAATCAATGGTCAGGATTTGATGATGAAAATACACTAGTGTAATTTATTGATGATGTAAATCAATGGCCAAGATTTGTTCACTCAGTTCACAAATACACTAGTGTTCACTCTAGGATCCCACCTTATATATATATATATATATAGTGAAAGTGTAAAATACAATATCCCTTAACGTACAATACGTACGAGATGAAATAATAACAAGTGTGATTTGTTTTATAACATGCGTGATTAGGGTTTTACCCCATACGTGATTTGTGATTTTGTACATGCGTGATTATGTTCATGCGTGATTATGGTTTTCAACATGCGTGATTAGGATTTTGAGTTTTATAATGTGCTTAATTTCATCTCGCACGTGGCGTACGTTAAGGAATATTGTACATTAACCAACCCCTATATATATAGTGGAGGGTTCAAATGAAAAGAAATTATTTTTAAGAAGAAAAAAAGAAGAAATTTCAACTAATAAAAATGCTTTATTTTACTTTATTTGATGTTATTGTAAAGGTATATTGGTAAGCTTACATAGATCATTAATTTGTAGTCTTTCTCTTTAATAATCAACTACATTAAATTTGTAAGTTATTTTCTTAATATATATTTTTTCAAAAACAAATATAACATAGGATAAATTATGACGCGTGTAGGATAAATCACAAGCTGTGTATGATAAATTTCGATATATGTAGAATAAATTTCAAGACATGTAGGATAGATTTTGATGTGTGTTCGCAAAAAAAAATTAGTGCAGAGGGTGATGGTCTTAATAACTAATTAATTAGTCAAAGATAACAATAATAAATGAGATAAGAGAAAGACTATCTATTGTTTACAATTGTACAATTTATTCTTTTTATTCTCAATTATATTTTCTTGCCAAATGAATCTCCCCACATATATATATATATATATATATATATATATATATATATATATATATAAGATCCGGTCAAGGGAAAACCACTCCCAGTTACGAGAACCGTAGGAACTACTCTAAAAGAATAGTGTATCGACACATCAGTATATATACTCCTTTTGCAGAGGGGCATTTGTGCAAATGCACCCTTTCCCACTACTCAATGTCTACACACCTTTCTCTCACACCCTCTCACATACACTTCAAAAACCCAAAATCTCTTTCTCTCTCCTCCATTCAAACCCTTGTTTCTCTTTCTTCCATTTTCACCAGATCCACTCCCCCCCCCCCCCCTAAATTTCTAGATTCATACTGAAATACAAATAATTTTAGAATTGTTTAGTACAGCAGGAAGAGGTGGTATGGGAGGAATAATGGGGGCAGTTATGGTGGTTTCCACGGTGATGGTGTTGATACGGAGATGACAGACTTTCGTCGTGGTGAACAATGGTGGTTTTGGTGATTAAGGGTGGCGGTTATGGTGGTTTTCGAGAACATCAAACAAATATCCCAAAAGAACCATGGTTTTCAAGAAGGTTTACTCAGATATGAAGAACTTGATGTCAGTTGAAGGATGATGTTTAGGGTGGTGAACGGTGGTGGTTATAGTGGTCAAGCGACAGCGGTTATGGCCGTTACAGTGTGACACCCGGCTTTTCAGGCCATACCGTACAATTGTAATACGTGTTGTGAATAGGTAACAGGGCTGTATTTGACTGGTTATGATGTTTATATGTGGAATTTAATGAGTTGGTAAATTTAAACTGTGATAAAAATTATGCTGGCAACGATAAGACAGACGCTTATTGCGTAACGATTAAAATGCGAAACGAACATCAGTGACCACCCGATCAGTGTTAAAATCCTAAAAATAGTCTGTTATGACTAGAATAATAAATTTTAATCATATTCATGAGGAAAAATAAATTAAAACGCTAAGAAACTCTATTTTTCGAGTTTGAGCGCGTTCCGTGCGATACTGCGCGAATTAAACAAAATACTGTCAACGCAGCCAGTCAAGGCAACTGGTAATTATTTCAGTAATAATTTTGAGTGATTATTTTTATAGAATGATAAAAATAATCTAAAACGCACTAAAACGAGATTAAAACACTAGATAAAATACCCGCTATCCAGTAAAATACATGTTTTTTATCACTAATCAACATATGTATATGTATATATATGTTTGTGTGTGTATTAGGAGAGAGAGTATAGGTGGCGGCTAGAAGGGGTTGCCACCCACCTTGAAAATGCAAGAGTGTTCCATGTGGAGTTTGTGTCATAAACTTAATCATTTGAACCTTTAAACACTCCACTTCCTTCAAAACAAGATCAAACAACTCTCTCTCCTCCCTCTTGAAACCCCACGACCGAAACCCCCTCTAACACATACACTTTCAAAAATTTTAAACATTCCAAGAAGAATCAAGGCCTTTACATGGTGATTTCAAGCTCATAAGGAAGTTTGGAGGTGATTTCAAGTGGATTCAAGCAAGAACAAGCCTCATATCACCATCTTTTCTCAAAAACCCACTTAGAAACTTTGAAGGTATAAACTTATTTAAAAATCACATTCTTGATTTTTAGTGATGATGGAGATATTAGATGGTTTCTCATGAACTTGGAATGAATCACAAACTTGTATTTAACAAAGAATGAGATTTTAATCAAAGTAAAAGTGAGTGTATATATGTGTGTATGTATGGCCAAAAGTTATGGATATGTGTGTATTTAGTTGTGTTTTGATTTCTTGTTCTTGATTGATTTGAGTTGATCTTTGAAAGATGGGTTCATGCATGTGTTAAAAAGATGTCATAGAAAAAAGTTCTAAAAAGATTCTTGTGATTTGAGATGAAAGTGATGGAAAGTGAACTTTTGGAAGTTCATGTGTGTGTGTGTGTGTGTCGTATATATATGTATATATATGTATGCATATACAAAGTTTTGTCACATGTAAATAAAAGAAGGAATGTTTGCATTTATGTGAAAATGATTTGATGATAATGAAATGAATATGCTTTGATTTAGATGAACATGACATAAATATGGTCTTTGATGCATTTAAGGTCATGTTAGATGATGATGTTATGATATGAGTATAATAGATGCTTATACCTAGACATGCATGATGATATATGATCATAAAAAGGTGATTTGAGTATGATTTAGTAAAAATCAGATTTAATCAGATTATAAACACTAAAATAAAGTTATTTTAAAGTTTTTAGTGACATATAACTTTGTCATAATGTTTGCTAGCTTTGCATGTTGTACTTGGTGCATTAAAAGTTGTAAAATACGTGAAATTGCATGATTTATGTGGCTTACACAAAAACTTCACTAATCTGATTATAACCACTATTTTAATCAGTAAATAACATGTATTGTGTTAAAATATTAAGTCATTTCGAGTTGGGATGATTATAGTAACGTTTAACGCAAAACTATGCATTAAAACGGTCAAAAATCGGCTTTTCGGGGGATTTTTATAAAACTGATTTAGATTAGTAAGTAAAATGATATTTTTAGTTTAAAATATAAGTATTTTAAGTAATTTAAAGTTTACTTGGTGTTCGGTTGGTCATACGTGACTTCCGACGCCCGAAAATGTTACTGAATCGCTAAGATACACATTTTTCAATGTACACTACTATGGGTAAAATTTTGGGTAAACCTTATGTGTTAAAATGTATTATGTGATTTAAATATGAGAATGTGAAAGTATGTTAAGTTTTTAACATGATTTTGGAAATTTAGATTATGCATGTATATTTGTGCGTTTGTGCCGTAGAAACGGTAAAAAAAATCGCGTTAAATGTGTAACGTGTTTGTCGAGCATGAAATTTGATACATATGAGATGTTTTATGTATATTTGCTTTAAAAATGACAAAATAGATAAGTTAACGAGATTTCGCATGTTTTGATGATAAATTATATGAACGTTTATGTATATATATTACGACGCGCAAATCGTAGATATATATTGCGTATAAACGGGAGTATTAACAGATTTACACAATAATGCTCACCAATAAAAACATTCAAGTCGTAAAATCATAAACATATATATATAAGGACTCATATATATATTAACGTGCCAACATAATAAAAAATTATAACTTTTCGAGAAAATCTCAAAGTTATTTGATAATTCTAAGAAACGGAGAAACTTAGGATTTTTGTGTTATGTGTATTGATTTAAAATCGTTCCTATATATATATAATAGGACGTGTAGAAATCAATCTCTGGGATTGCGCTATTTAAAATACGCACCCAAAGATGAGTGTCACTAAACCCCTCTTTTTACTGCTTTGTATATATTTTGGGGGTAGAACACGCCAATAAAAGGGTTTAATAATGTTTTTGGAATAAAACATACCTTTTTGATATAAATTATATATTTTCGTTGAAAATATATGGATTTGTGAAAATATATGTTTCGGGGATGAAACGGTTTTGTTGAAAATATATGTTTCGGGGATGAAACGGTATTTGGTTGAATATATGTTTCAGGGATGAAGCGGTTTTGTTGAATATATTTGTTTCGGGATGAAACGGGGATTGGTACGGTGTTTCCAAGGCGAAACAGACCATAAAGTTGGGACGGATGCCGGCCTGGTCTCAAGGGAAGGAGATTCAGGGGATTCGTACAACTTCGTGTATTAAATTTGTCATATTAGTAGGATATATATATATTGTACGTGAGGCAGACATCATATTGGTCTCGAGTGGACCCTGCGCCCAGGATGTCGTTTAATCAGTTAAGTATTGCACGCGAGGAATTGTTGGTAGATCTATCGGGTTGACAACCCCGTCGTGACCGGTCGCTCCGAGTCAAGTCAAACGACGAATTGAGATTCTGTTTATTGTCTAGCTTTGATTATCCCTGCATGGTAAATATATAGTTCGTATTGTCTAGCTAACATACGAGTCTGAAAATTGATGCAATGAATTTAATATACAAAAACCTGGGTAAAATGTTTTATTGTCGGGTTGTTGAACCGCGACGGATGACCCATGGATTTTTATGAAGGAAGTAAAATGGACTTTCTAAAAATTATATGGATGTTTTCAAATAAATAAATAATCAGAAAGTTTTCCTTTGGAATGAATTGTTTGTATGTGAATATGTGAACTCACCTTCCTTTGTGTTGACACTTGATTTTAACGTGTTCTACAGGTACTTGAGTTCGGCTTCGGGAATTATGGGGTATCTTGTGGTTGTTGATGCATGTTTTGTTACTTAATAATGTTGGACTCATTTTAAAACTTTCTGGGACGAATGTAATAAGATCCATGAGGATTAAAACAACTTAACTATGTCGTGGTTGTGTCATGTTTTAAAACGAAATGTTTAAAACTTAGGTTTTAAATAAGATAATATGTCCAACAATTTAATGCATTGATCATCAAGATATAAATGGGCACCAACTTCCGTCACCACTACGTTTTATATTCTGCTGCGACGTTTTTGGGGTGTGACAGAAGTTGGTATCAGAGCCAATGGTTGTTAGCAAACTAGATGTTTTCGGGAGAAAACACTAGACTTCAACCGAAGAATTTTGAGATGTAAAGTCCAAAATTATCGAAGCCAAGAATTTTAAATAAACGTGAAAGTTTTATCATGTATGAAAACCCTTATGTGTTTATGTGCATACGTGATTTTCTGTTTATTTGGGCCTTATATGTTACTATTCATGTTGATTACACACTTACTTGTACGGTTACATATGTGTCACAGATGTCATACGAGCACGAGGTCATCGAGATCAACGACTCAGGTAGCGAGCCAGATTTCGAGACTTCACCCAGATCCATTCTATCAGAGATACCTATCACGACCCCACAGATGGTTGGTATGGCTGAGTTTGCTTCGTCAATCCGCGTCGACCCTGCTGCTTTCGTTAGCCAGGTAGACCCCCGATATGCTTTCACAAGCAACGGGTGGATTGATGATAACGATGACGCTCCTCTCTTGATTCACGAGATGGGACAATCATCTGGCACAGTACCAGTTATCGATGACGTGATCAGAGGTGTCCCTGTTACTGGAGGATCTTTTAGTATTGCACCAGCAGTGGATGCTACTATTGTCATGGCTCGACCATTAGAGCCATCTGTTGCTCCACCTGCTACTGTGATCGAGTCTATCGCTGAGGTCCCTCCACCTGTTCTGTCAGAGTCATCTTTACCCGCCTTAGAGTCACGCACATCTACTACGCCTCTATTAGTATATTATCGCCGTGGGAAGAGGGTTAGGCATCCTGGGGAGATTGTTTCCACATCATGTGCTGAGACTGCAACTGCTTCTAAAAAGCAGAAAGGGGTTTGGGTGGATCGATGTTGCCATTGTGACCGACAGTTTGCTGCCATGCGTGAAGAACTGGAAACGACGAAGGGTAAGATGAAGGACCTCGAGGGGCAAATGGACTGGTACGATGAGTTGAAAGATTTAGATGATAGTGCGATGGACCAGATGCATTGGAGGATAGTGGATCTGGAGGAGTTGGTCAGGAAGATGCTAGATTTTATAGGGATGAAGCGTTAGATGTTGATTATCGTTTGTTTGTGATTGTTTGTTTATGGTTGTTTTGTTAGATACTTTTGGACTTTTCTTTTGGGGGCCTGTGTGCCGGTTATATTTTTGGGATATTAGGTAGAAATTTGGTGAAAACTTGTTATGGGTGTCGATGTAGACATGCCAAGGATAGTAGGGATGTACCGAAAACAAGTTTGTTAATTTCTATGATAATATCAAATGATCTACTTTTGGTTTAAAAAATTTTCTCATTAATATGTGGATATTATACATGCGCAATGTTTGGTCCACCAACATTTAATGATTGAATTATTTTGGTTATCGTCTCATGTGATTATTATTGTTGTAAATAATAGAAACGACGAAAATGCCGCCAAAAGCAAGACAGGGTACTGGACTACCTGCCACTCCAGAAGAGTTGACACGACTCATAACCCAACACGTTAATACTGCCTTAGAGCAGCGTAATGCTAACCAAAATGATGGCCAGGAACGTGGATGCGGTGCTCACGGGCATGATCTTGGTGGGACACAAATTGGACCCTCCAGGTAAGATAATGATCGGAAAGTTTTGGCAGTTCATCTGTTATGATCTCATTGGAACGTATTCCTGATTTCCATTAACCGTATGAACAGTGCACAGGAGCATACACAAAACAATCCAGGGTTGTAACCCAAGATCATTTACTGGTGTCCTATGCAATGATGTGACAGCAATATGCATGATATCGGGCTGTCAAAACGAGTCGGTCATCCGAGTGTTTCAACGATCCGAACCTAGAACTGGAGATTCGAAGAAGCGCAAACCTGAGAGTTCCAAGAAGACTCCTGAAGTGGAACGTAGGAAGAAACGTAGCTTGGAGAAAGCAAGTGTGGCTAACCCTAGGGAGTCGGGAAAGAGTAAAGTCGGTAATGGACAAGAGAAGTGCACCAGATGTGGCCGAACCGGACATGTGATTTCCAAGTGTTATGCTAAGAATACGTTGGATGGAGTTACGCTCGAAGGATGTTTCACATGTGGTGAAAAAGGACACAACAAAAGAAAATGTCCTAAACCGACAGGACAAGATGCTAAGGGTAATTCCGTTGAGGCGAGTGCTGGGAAGGCATGTGAGAGTCCCGCTACTATTACTGGTATGTTTCAAATCAAATGCCAATCTATGTTCATACTTTTAATACCAAAGCTGACTTGAGTTTTGTTCGAAAAAATTGAACCATTTTTGTGTTCACCAATAAGTGAGCTGAGTATAAAGTGCCTGATAGAACTAGCAATTGGTAGGTTGATAGAAACTAGCGAGGTCGTTCGCAGTTGTAGTATCTAGTTAGGAGATCACAGTTCTAGTGTTGGTTTATTTCCAGTGGAGCTGGGGAGCCTTGACGCAGGTGTGAGGATGGATTGATTTTCCAAGGACAAAGTGGGGACTATCGCTTGAAGAAGCTAGCTAGGATATCTCGTCCTGATAACGGTAGAAAGGTGGTAGTTGTTCGCGGAGATCGAGTGTCGAGTGTTGATAGTTGAGAGTTGTCAGTGTGGTGAGGATGCTCAAGTTGTTGTGAAGGGCTATCCTGCGTTTTTAGTGAATGTGGTGGATGCGGAAACCGAATGTAGGAATGTCGGAGAGATTTATAGAAATCGCAACTATCCGGAAGTCTTCCTAAAAAGACTTACCTGGATTGCCCCCTGCGAAATGGATCGAACTTCGAATCGATCCGACACTCGGTGCTGCGCCTAATTGCACAATCTCCTTATAGATTAAGCACCTTCTGAAATGATAGAAATGTCGAGTTAGTTTCAAGAGCTATTGGACAAGGGCTTCATTTAATCAAGCTTTTCGCTTTGAGGCGCATCTGTTTTGCCTTCAGGATATGTGATGATTTTAGAAAGATGAACAAGTTGACTATCAAGAATCGGTACCCTCTTACCGAGGATTGACGATTTGTTCAACCAAGCTACCGGGATCCAACTGCTACACAAAGATCGATCTACAATTAGGATATCATCAGTTGAAGGTTGCTGACGTAGACATTTTGGGGACCGCTTCTCAAACGTGATATGGCAATTACAAGTTATTAGTCATGCCTTTTGACTAAATTAATGCGCCATTTATATTCATAAATCTCATGAACAGGGTATGGAAACCCTAATCGGATGGATTCGTGATAATATTCATCGACGACATGCTTGTCTATACACGAACCAAAGAGAATCATGAGTAACGTTTGAAGTTAACTATGGAGTTGGTGAGGAATGAGGAAGGTATGCTTGTAGATCAGTTTGAGATTGGAGCAATCAAATGATGAGGAGCGCCAAAGACCCCATCGGGAGTATGATGATCCATATGATTAAGTTGGGTGCTACCAGAGATTTATTAAGAATTCTCTAAAATTAGTGTAGCCTTCGACACTAATAACCCCAAAAGGAAAAAGGAAATTGATTGGGCAGAAAAGTAAGAGGAAGATTTTTGGACCTTTGAAAGAGGAATTGGGAGCGTGTATGATGGACTCAGAAGGAAGTTAAGATACTCACATGTCCTTGGCAGAGTTATCTTACAATAATAATTAACACGGTAGTATTTAGGTTGCTCGATTTGAAGCCTTGCATGAATGGCAGTGTTGATCATCACTTTGTTGAGCTAACGTGACAAAGGACAATTAACCAGACCTTAGTTTATCTAGGAAACCAGTGACAGGATTTGCCTGGATCGAGGGAAGGTTAAAAGTCTCCAATTGATCAACAGAAGGATTACATGGACAATTGAAGGGGACTATTGAGATTCCAGAATGAAGATTTGGTTATGTTAAAGGAATTATCTTGTAGAGATGCTATTAGGTTTAGCAGAGGAAAGAAAAGCTGAGCCACATTGACTTAGTTCTTTCAAGAGCCCATCTTGAGTTGGATCAGTCGCTTATAGGCTCAAGCTACCATCAGATTGAGTGGTGTACATGATGTACTATTTGGATGCAGATGAGAAAGTGTATAATGGATAATACACTGATTTTGCTCTTTGTAGAGATTTATCCGAAGATAAACGGAAGTTTATTGAAGTACCGTAGAAGCAGTACGTATAGCTAGAAGAGTTATGTTAATAACTGGAAAGGCGATTTCAGCATCCTAGTCGTGTACGTAATTTATCGATTGTACGATTTGTGGATATCTGAAATGAATGCAAGGAAGAAAGAAAACGAGTTTATGAGATTTGATTCTTTCGAGAGCCCATCTCGAGTTGGATCAATCGTGTGTAAGCTCAGACTATCTCAGGTACGGGATATTGTATATGTAAATATACGAATGATAAACCCGAAAT
>JARYGA010042202.1:0-33759 GCA_030545235.1 Helianthus tuberosus | reverse complement strand
ATTCACATGTCCCTATGGAACTTTTGCTTATCGACGCATGCCTTTTGGTCTATGTAATGCCCCCGCAACTTTTAAACGTTGCATGGTGGCCATCTTCCATGATATGATAGAAAAGACTATGGAAGTCTTCATGTATGACTTTTCTATCTTTGGAGATTCATACGACCAATGCCTCGATAATCTTGAACGAATGATATCCCGATGTGAGGAAACCAACCTCGCCCTTAATTGGGAAAAATGTCATTTCATGGTAACGGAGGGAATAGTACTCGGTCATAAAATCTCTAGCGAAGGAATGGAGGTTGATCGGGCTAAAATAGACACTATTTCTCGATTACCACCACCATCCTCCGTTAGAGCTATCAGAAGTTTCCTAGGGCATGCCGGATTTTATAGACGATTTATCAAGGACTTTTCTAAAATCTCAAGGCCTTTAACAAAATTACTTGAAAAATATGCTCCTTTCATCTTTGACAAAGATTGCAATCAAGCATTTCTCACACTAAAAGAAATGCTAGTCAATGCACCTATCATCATAGCGCCTGATTGGAAATTACCTTTCGAAATCATGTGTGATGCAAGTGACTTTGCAGTTGGAGCCGTCTTGGGACAAAGAAAAGATAAGCATTTTCACCGAATATATTACGCTAGTATAACAGTTAACGATGCACGAGAAAATTACATAACAACTGAAAAAGAATTACTAGCTGTAGTATTTGCTTTTGATAAATTTTGTTCTTATCTTGTTCTTTCTAAAACGATAGTTTATACAGACCACGCAGCCATTCAATATTGCTTTAAGAAACAGGATGCTAAACCACATTTGATCAGATGGATTCTACTCCTCTAAGAATTTGACATCGAAATAAAAGACAAAAGAGGAGCAGAAAACACCGCTGCAGATCATCTTTCCCGCTTGGAAGATCTAGCTTTGGAGGCAACTAGGGATGAGCTAATCAATGAAAAATTCCCAACGGAGTCCATAGAAATGGTGGAATACCGAGAAGAGCCATGGTACGCAGACTATGCTAACTACTTAGCTAGCGGAATAGTCGCAAAAGGATGGCCACATCATCAAAGAAAAAAAATTCTTTGCCGATGTAAAGCATTATTTTTGGGAAGATCCTTATCTTTTCAAAATGTGTGCCGACCAACTTATCCGCCGATGCGTACATGGTAGTGAAGCAAGGAGAATTCTCCGCCATTGTCATGAAGGTCCATACGGAGGACATCATGGTGCCGCTAGTACCGCACGAAAGGTATTTGATTCAGGATTTTATTGGCCAACCATTTACAAAGACGCCAAAAGTCTTGTAAAGGCTTGTGATGCATGCCAACGATCATGTAATATTTCTTCAAAAACGAAATGCCACAAAATGGCATTCTTGTTTGTGAAATTTTTTATGTGTGGGGACTCGACTTTATGGGACCTTTCCCACCGTCAAAAGGAAACAAATATATACTTGTGGCAGTGGATTACTTGTCAAAATGGGCCGAGGCCCGAAGCCCTTCCAACAAATGATGGAAGAGTTGTGGTAAGATTCCTGAAACGATTATTTTCTCGTTTTGGAACTCTAAAAGCATTAATAAGTGATAGGGGTACCCATTTTTGTAATCATCAACTTGAATTTTTTTTTTTAACAAGATATGGGGTCTATCACCAGATCTCAACATCATATCACCCTCAAACAAACGGACAAGCCGAAGTGACTAATTGGGGTTTAAAAAGAATACTTGAAAAAACCATAAGGTTAAATAAAAAGGAATGGGCCGATAAATTAGACGATGCTTTATGAGCTTTTCGAACTGCATATAAAACAACGATAGGTACCACCCCATATAAGCTTGTCTATGGAAAAAGTTGTCATTTGCCGGTAGAAATAGAACACAAAGCCTACTGGGCAATTAAAAACGTAAACTTAGAAATAGAAATTGTCGATAAAAATCGATTTTGTCAATTAAATAAATTAGACGAATTAAGAAATCACGCATACTCTAACTCCGAAATTTATAAGGATAGAATGAAAAATTACATGATAAACACATTAAACCAAATGAATTTCGGGTAGGAGATCAAGTTCTATTGTTTAATTCACGACTTCGATTATTTCCCGGTAAATTAAAGTCTAGGTGGACGGGACCTTTTTCCATCACCCATATTTTTCCACATGGTGCAATTGAAATTAAATCTCGGAATGGAATTCCATTCACAGTCAATGGCCAAAGGCTAAAGCTTTATCAAGGATTCATTGAGGATGAAGAGGAGGAGATCTCACTACAAGCAGTTGACGAATAAACGAAGGTTTGAGCATCAACATCATATCTTGTAAGTAACGAACGACGGGAAAGCTTCTAAATCGGTAAGATTTCTAAAACCAAGTTTTGGGAAATAGGTCACTCACACGTGCACTATAAAAAAATATATAATAATTTTACCCACCCACGGGGCCGTGCCCAGCTGGACACGGGGCCGTGCTCGGCTAACTGACGGGGATAAAACCCCTTTTTTCTTTCATTTCTTCACTTCTAAACGAACCGTTTCCCCGAAAACTCTCTGGTTCCACCATGATTTTCTGCAGATTTTCATATTCTTCCACCGTTTAACAATGTCAAGGTATGATTCTATCATCATAGTTAGTTAGATTAATCATTTGGATGTAGTTTAACATCAAAAATTTGGGGAAAAAGGTTCTTCAACTTGAACCGAATCAAACCTCAAATTTTTGCTTAGATCTGTTAGTAGTAGTTTAGTTATGTGTTATAGGAAGTAAACCAACTTGAATTGTTTGAAGATTTGCCTAATTTCTTATAAAAACCTTAAAACCTTCTTTTTGAACCGAAAAATATGAAATTGAAGGGGTAAACGGTTTGTTTTGGGGAAAACGGCACTTGGGGTTTCATTTTCGAGGAAAACCGCCCCTACTCAACCAAAAATTTTCAAGTTTTCAGAACCGGGTCGAAAAATTAGATTTTTGGGAAACAGACGCCTGAGCAAGGGGCCGTGCTCAGCGGGCACGGGGGCGTGTCCAACAATTTTTCATGAACACGGGGCGTGTCCAGTGGACACTGGGCCATGTTCAGCTTGTTGTTTTTAGTTTTCTTCGAAAATTTATTGTTTCGTGCTAATTGTTTTTTCTTTTCTTTCAGATGGCCAAGAAATTCACATGCTTCAACCAGAGTGAATGGGCTGCTCAAGCCCGATTTGAAGTGCTTCAGACAAGGCCTGAGAAAAACCTAAGAAAAGTTTGCCTAGACACCCTGGAAGCAGTGGGGCAGATAGACCGCTTCAACAACCTTGTCACTGGTCCCCTTAGGGCGGCTCTCTGCACTAGACTCCATTCGGTCCACGAATACAACATGGAGTTCTATAGCACGTTTGCATTCAAGGGCAAAGCAGAGTCGTTCGATGAAGAGGGGGTTGAGTTTCGTTGTGCTGGAAATGCGCTTTCAATCTCGATTGCACAATTTGGGTCAATCATTGGGTTGTATGCTGAAGAGGATGCCGTAGACGAGGAAAACACGGGTGGTCTCCGTGAACTCCCGCAAAACCAACGTCAATCAGCATGGGCTCAAATTGGGGAAGGAGCCTATAATCCAAGCCAAACAAAAAGCTCACAGTTGTGGGACCCTCTATATCGCTACATTCATAGGGTCCTTAGCAACTCCTTCAACCAAAGGCATGACAGTACCGGTGTTGTCAATCTGAGGGATCTGACGGTCTTATACTACATCCACAACTGTGTGCCTCTCGATGTTCCACACATGCTTCTCCGAAACATGCACCTGAACCAGCTAGCCAATCCCCCGACCCTGATCTTCTTTGGAGGGTGGATCTACCACCTTTTCAAGAACTTCGTGCAAAGGATGCCATGGTCCTTCAAGAAGGGCCCATGGTCGGGCAAGGTGGATCTCGTCATATGCAGCTCAATGGGGATCATCAATGAAGCGGGTGACGGAACGATTCGATTTCAAACGGTTCAGGGACATGTTTGGAACCCACAAGAGGCTCTCGTCCTTCACACCCCACAAATCCGTCCTCCTCCACAGTACCAGTATCAGTATCATGGTGATACGGGCCAATCCTCCTCTCAAGGGGGTGGTTTTCCTAACTTTCAAAGTTTACATGATCTCTTGGACAAAAACCTTTTGTGCACCCGCAACACCTACAACATGGCCAGCAACACGTACACCCGGGTCGGAGCAATAGAGAGGAACATCTCCGACATACAAGATGACATCGGCAATATCCGGGAATACATGGCGAATCAAGGAGGAGATGATATGGATGAAGACATGGATTGAGATGGAGGCGTTGGAGGTGATGTGACACGGTTGAAGCTCTTACCAGGTTAACCCCTTGCTCTTAAAAACAATTATCTGGCCTGCGTGCCAATGTTGAACAATTTACTTTCCGTTAACACTGTTACTTTTCTGCATTTTCTTTTTTTTTTTTAGTTTGTGATGTGGATGATAAACTTGTGGTATGTTAGGATGTTTGTTATTTGTGTGGTGTGGTATTTAAGCATAAACATGTACCTAGGAGCCTTGGGAGCACTCAGTATTAGTGCTACATAAGCACGAAAACTAGAACCGAAAGCCAAAACCTGTTTTCATTGATTACAGACACTGACCACGGGGCCGTGCCCAGCCAGCACGCCCCGTGTCCACCACCTTGTAGCTGTTGTTTGTTTATAATATGCCCGCCACGGGGCCGTGTTCACCCAACACGCCCCCGTGGCCACCTTCTGTAAGTTTTTCGTTACTGGCACTCTGACCACGGGGCCGTGCTCAGCCAGCACGCGGCCATTGCCAGATGTCTGATAACACCAAAACCTTGTTTTTAATACCTCTTTACACATTCAATCAACCTGAAAACTTATTTTTGGGACACATTGAGGACAATGTGTCATTTAAGTGTGGGGGGCATGCTAAAACCTTGAATTTTGCAAGTCCTAATAACAAGCCTTACACAAAACTCTATTGGAACCACTAATTACCCCAAATTTTTTCAAGAACTTTTCATTTTTTTTACTTGTCTTAGTTTAATTTGGGAAAAAAAAGTTCTAAAATGTTATACTTTTACAAATTTACAACCGATAGCGTCGTGATAAAAAGAACCAACATAAGAAAATTATGAAACGGCATGACAAATCTAGTTAAAATTTGATTATATATACTTGATCACATTATAAACCCATTCCCACAAAAAGTGAGTTTTGAGCCTTTATTGAGCATACAAGCATACATCTTTAAACTAAATGCTCATTTTTCGTTTCTTGTGTGAATAGCCGCTTGGTTTCTTACGACTCAAGATGTTGGGATTGAACCCTACAAAGGAACAGTTGATAAAGTCAAAACTGGTTGAGAACAGTGGATCCTTTATAAGCAGTTTTTTGTACATATCTTTCCCCTTGACAGTGGCCCTAACATCTAATAGACTCAAAGTACTGCCCATTACAACTGCTGCTGCTCTAAAGACTGATGAAGATTAAAGTGCTGAAGCTCAATCTACTGATGTGTCTCAAGTACTGCTGAAGACCAAAGCACTGCTAAAGCTACAACAGTGGAATGAAGAATCAGTGTTTTGTTTATACTTTGTTTATGTAATCAGTATTTTGTAATCAATGGTTGTCTAGGTCAGTGGTTGTAGTTTGTTAGGAAGTTAGATGTCACTTTCATGGTGACGTCAGCCGAAGATGCTCAGTTGTTGTCTTGTACTATAAATAGAACAGTGCCCTGTACTGTTCTTTTAGCTCTTTTCTTCTAAGTAAATTCTGTACGAACAATCAAGTGAGCTCAGGCTGAGGGGGAGATCTGTGTATGCATGCTATTGTAATTGATTATTGTAATAAATACAATCATTCGGTTCAATGATAAACATGTTTACTTAAACTTTTCTTCCATTGATTGTGTGTTCAAAGTTTATTTCATAATTCCGCTGCAATACATCTTTGTTTCATCTTCATTTCAATTAAACAAAACACAATCTAAGAAACTCAGATCCTAACAATTGGTATCAGAGTAGGACAATCAAATTTGATCCAACAATCATTTTGACGTAAAAGTTCAGCTCAATTTCATTGATACTTTCGATTGTTCGTTTTTAGTTAAAAAACATAGTAAGGTATAATCACATACAAAAGTTGATTATTCAGTGCGTGTAAAACAACCAGAATGACGTCACAGTCATAGGACATTCATAACACTGGCTCAATCTTCAAACCACCTATCTTGGTCAGATCTGAATATAACATCTGGCAGCGTAGGATGGGTCACATCTTAGCTCAACAAAATACAGGATGTTGGAAGTCGGTTGTCTTCAGACCACATGTTCCGATGGTGCCGAGTGCTGAAGATCCAAAAACCTTTGTACCTAAGAAAATTGAAAACTATTCCGACCAGGATTTTCAAAAAATTGAACTAGATGCAAATGTGGTTAGCATAGTTGCATCAGCACTCCCAAATGAAATTTATGTTGGGCTGTTACAGTGTAACAGTGCCAAGGAATTGTGAGATGCACTTAAGGAACAGTTTGGTGGTACTGAAGAAGTAATTGAAAACAATAGGGAGGTTTTGAATCAACAGTACGAAATATTTTGTCACATCAAAGGTGAATAATTAACACAACAGTTTGAACGTTTTAGCTGTCTCATAAATGAACTAAAACTTGTTAACACTGAATTTACCAAATCAACTCTAAACAGCAGGTTTCTAAGGTCACTTCCTGAAAAATGGGACACAACTGCTTTTGTAACCAGAAATTCAGTTGGGTTCAAAGAATTAACACTGACTCAACTTCATGGTAGACTCCTTACTTATGAAAGGGAGTTGAACCAGAAAAAGAAGTTACAAGAGTCAGGGAAGGTTGCTGATGACTACACATTTGGTAGCACAACACTTATGGGTCAAGAGGAATCTGGTAGTAGTAAGGATCAGAGTTATGATCATTACATTGACATAACTACTGGTAGAGCTTTTAACAACTCTGATTCTTACTCAAACAACTATGCTTTCACAGCTAGTAGTGAAAACCAGATTTCTGATAATCTCTCTTTTGAACTCAATGATCTTCAGCATTTTGATCCAACTGATTTAGAGGAAATGGACATACGACACCCACTTGCACTGCTGAGTGTTAGAACCAGCAAGTTTTACAAAAGAACAGGGAGAAAATTTCCAGGGTTACATGGGAATCTAAAAGTAGGGTTGGATAAATCTAAAAGTGCAATAGGTTAGGTCATTTTGCTAGAGAGTGCAGGAGTCAAACTAATGGACCAATCATCACACATCCTAGTCCTAGCCCTAGACCACAAAATAACCAAACCATTGTGCATTATTCCCAATATACCCCTGCTGCTCATGTAAACACTGCTACTATGCACACCCTGCAAACCCTGTTCTTGTACACTATGTCCAAACCACTGTTCCTCAAATACAGTATGTCCAGGCCCCAACTCCTCATGTTCAGGTGCAACAAGTTGCACCTCAACAAGCTACCCAAACATCGCCGCAAACATATCAGCAAAGCTTCTTTACCCAAGGCTTTGTTGATTGGAGTAGCTTGCCTGATGAATTAGGTGATGAAAATTTTGCTCTATATGCTAAAAATGATGCTTCTAGTGATGATTTTTGTTTTGTAGCATTAGAGTCTATACAAGGAGGGCTGGAAACTGAAGAAGGGCAATCAAATGAAGAAACAGTGGATACAATTGCTGAAGCAGTGGTTACTGCTGTTGTTGATGGACAACTATTGGGAGAAAATTCAGAACCTCTGATAGAATGTAACACCCTTAAATTTTTACATGAATTAATCACTAATTTTATACATTTTTATACCAAAAGATATTAAAATAACATAAGTTTCATTAACGGAGTTCTTAAGTACGTCAACCTTAATCAACTAATGATTAAGTTAAAACATTTCAAAAGTAGATTAACAAGTGTTTACAACCTACACACAAAGACTACTAAAGATTTAAAACATTGCGGAAGCTTCAAAATGTAGTGTTCGGTTCTTCATCATACGCTTGATCGTCATCCATAAAATCCACCTTGTTACCTAAGGTCAAAACCTTTAAAACGTTAGTTTTGAAGATTGTTATAAAGTACATAGATCCAAGATTCAACATCAAATTTTAAATAATAAAATTATGAATATTTCTGGTTCCACCGTAACTTACGGTGTCACCGTAAGTTACGGTAGATTCTGGAAGTCTTTGGTCCACCGTAAAACAGATGAAACCTACCGTAAGCATCTGGCCTTTACCGTAAGTTACGGTACTACCGTAACTTATGGTAGCTTCTGGAAATCCAAAATTTTGTTTGTTTTGTTCATTGCACTCAAACTCAACTCTCGGATTTTCGCTTTTCTAACAAACCAATACATTAAAATCTCGTAATTTTAACATGTTATATATTGACCCATATCAAAGATCAATCAATCATATTTCGAAGCATTAACCATGCTATACTTGATTATTCGACCCGTTTGGCTAGTCTAAGGAATCTTCCTTTGTTACGACCACCAACGAGTTCTAATCAAATTTGACCTTTTATTCACTATTGCGACATTATTACTTCAACTCAAAACAACTCTTATTCTATAATACGACTACTAGTGTGATAATCATCAAATTTACTTAATGTAACGGGTCAAGTTACATACCTTTATAGCACACCCTTCAAGCGAGTATCTCCCCCGGCGTGTCCGCTGGACGTTCCGGATTCTTTACCTAAAGAGTTCAATTTCACAACAAGTTTAGAACTCTTTCGTAAGTTTTAACGCATAATTCTCTAATAATCAAATCTGCGTTTTTATTCCATTTTTAACATTTAAATCCTCACTTAGGCATTTCAACAAACACCTAACGGGTCAGATTCTCCTATAATTATTACCAAGTTCATGATTTGTAATTAACATCTAATTTCACTAAATTAGTAAATTTCACATACATCTTGACATCTATATTTCTGAATTTACTTTACCAATTCAGATTTCACTATAACAATAGTCATAAATCTAGTATTCATCAAGTTTCCTTCAAGCTCATTAGTCTCCTAACATGTAAACCCCAAACCTTACAAACATGATGCAAGTTTTCACAAGGAATCACCTAGGGTTTGACTCTAGACATCATATTAAGTCAACATTCATTCATGCATGGCATATCTAGGCTCAATTTCAGTTTTTTTTCACAATTAACCTAGAATTCATGATGTATTAAAGTACCAAGATTTTACATACCTTTTGATCCTTACGACGAGGTGATTACTAATTTGTGTTTAGAATTCGATTTGGGACAGATTTGAGGCTTCAATTTTGCAAATTTTAGTGTGAAGCTAAGGTTTGGAGAAAAACCCTGGTCGCCCCTTTCATCTGGTTCGACCAGACACACCCAAAATGGTGTGTTTGGTGACTTTTGTTACAAATCAGCATTTAACTTTCATTTTTGGCAAGCTTAGTCCCTCACTTATCATCTAACTTTAAGTACTAGTGTAACTAACCTAGTGTTAGTTATTTCTAGGATTGTAATTTTAACTAGGTTAAAATTTCTAGATGGTCAATTCTTGTTTATGAAATCCTTAAATTTCTAATATAAAGAATTATATTTTCGGGGTGTTACAAGTCCACCCCCCTTAGAAAGGGTTTCGTCCCCGAAACCTAATTACGTACCAAATAAAGTAGGGTAAAGCCGTCGCATCTCCTCTTCGGACTCCCACGTAGTGTCCGAACCTTTCCTATGCTCCCATTTGACTTTGACTTGGTCAATTTGTTTATTTCGTAAATGTTTGATCTTTCGGTCTAAAATCTCCACCAGTCTCACTGCATAATTCAGACTATTATCCACTTCGATATCATCGTAATGGATATAGGCCATTTCGTCTGCTAGACACTTTCTTAATTGTGATATGTGGAATGTGCCATGGATCCCACTTAGTTCCTCGGGTAACTCAAGGCGGTAAGCTACCTTGCCAACTCTTCCGATAATTTTAAATGGCCCAATAAACCTCGGGCTTAGCTTCCCCCTTTTTCTGAATCTAATAACACCCTTCCATGGGGAAACTTTTAGCATGACCATGTCACCAACCTGGAATTCGATTGGCCTATTCCTTTTATCAGCATACGCCTTTTGCCTGTCTTGAGCTACTTTCAAGTGTGCCCGAACTATATCGATCTTTTCATTCGTGGCTCGTACTATATCTTGATGAGCGAGTTCACGTGGACCCACTTCACCCCAACATACCGGGGTTCGACACTTCCTACCATAAAGCATTTCGTACGGTGCCATCTTGATACTAGATTGGTAGCTGTTATTATACGAAAACTCGACCAACGGTAGGTGAACATCCCAACTGCCTCCAAAGTCGATTATACACGCCCGTAGCATGTCCCCCAATGTTTGTATCATTCTTTCACTCTGCCCATCCGTTTGAGGATGGTACGCAGTGCTAATGAACAATTTGGTTCCCATTTGCTCTTGGAAATCTCGCCAGAAATTCGAAGTAAACCGGGTATCCCTATCAGACACGATGGATACCGGCACTCCATGACGTGCTATTATTTCATTAGTGTAAACTTCTGACATCTTTTCTGACGTGTAAGTCTCACGAATCGGAATGAAGTGAGCACTTTTCGTCAATCTATCCACCACTACCCATATGGCATCGAAACCACGATTCGTCTTAGGCAACTTGGTTAATAGGTCCATTGTAATATGTTCCCATTTCCAAACCGGAATTTCTAACGGTTGGAGTTTGCCGTATGGTTTCTGGTGCTCCGCCTTGACTTGTAAACATGTCAAGCATTTTTCCACATACTTCGCCACATCCCTCTTCATTCCGGGCCACCAATAATTTTGTTTCAAATAATTGTACATCTTGGTCGCACCCGGATGAATTGAATAACGGGATTTATGAGCTTCATTAAGTAGAAGCGTCTTCACTCCACAAGTATGTGGGACCCATATCCTTCCGGATCGAGTCTTCAACCCGTGATTCCCATCCGACAAATCTTTCAATTGACCAATTATTCTTTCTTTCTTCCAATTCTCTTCTTTTACTGCTTCTAACTGCGCCTCTCGAATACGTTCAAGTATACCCGAGGTCACCACGAGTTGCATCGACCTTACTCGTATTGGGACATAGTCCGCTTTTCTGCTCAAAGCATCCGCTACCACATTAGCCTTTCCGGGGTGATAATGTATTTCACAATCGTAGTTTTTCACCGTTTCCAGCCATCGCCTTTGTCGCATATTTAACTCCTTCTTGTCAAAGAAGTATTTCAAGCTCTTGTGGTCGGTGAATATGGTGCACTTTACCCCATACAAGTAATGCCTCCATATTTTTAATGCAAATACTACCGCAGCCAACTCGAGATCGTGCGTGGGATATTTCTTCTCGTGTATCTTCAATTGTCTCGAGGCATAGGCTATTACCTTGCCCCGTTGCATCAACACGCAACCGAGCCCCGATAATGAAGCATCCGAATAAACCACCATGTCTTCGACTCCGTCCGGCAATGTCAATACCGGAGCTTGAGTTAACTTTTCTTTTAGCGTTTGAAACGCTTTCTCTTGATCAACACCCCAAATGAACCTTTCTTTCTTTCGTGTTAGCTTTGTTAGCGGTGATGCAATCTTGGAGAAATCTTGAATGAATCTCCTATAATATCCCGCAAGCCCCAAAAAGCTTCTAATTTCCGAAGGGTTCTTCGGGGAATTCCATTTTGACACAGCCTCTATCTTTGATGGATCCACCAATACTCCGTCGGCACTTATGACATGGCCAAGAAATTGTACCTCTCGTAACCAAAAGGTACATTTAGAGAATTTTGCATATAACCTCTCTCGTCTCAGTGTCTCTAATACTTCTTGCAAGTGATGTGCATGTTCAACTTCACTTTTTGAATACACCAAGATATCATCGATAAACACGATGACCGACTTATCCAACATTGGTTTGCAAACCCGGTTCATGTGGTCCATGAAAGCCGCAGGTGCATTTGTTAGCCCAAATGACATCACGAGGAATTCGTAATGTCCGTATCTCGTGCGAAAAGCTGTCTTCGGCACATCTTCTTCTTTGACCTTTAGTTGGTGATACCCCGATCTAAGGTCAATTTTTGAAAACCAGTTCGCACCTTGTAGTTGGTCGAATAAATCATCTATCCTTGGGAGCGGGTATCGGTTCTTTACCGTGAGTTTATTTAACTCCCGATAATCGATACACATGCGCATGCTCCCGTCTTTCTTTCTCACGAACAACACCGGTGCGCCCCAAGGAGACACACTCGGCCTTATGAATCCCTTGTCAAGCAGGTCTTGGATTTGGGACATCAACTCTTGTAATTCCGACGGTGCTAGTCGGTACGGGGCTTTTGCTACAGGTTTCGCGCCCGGAATCAATTCGATCCCGAACTTTATTTCCAGTTCAGGCGGTATCCCCGGTAAATCCTCCGGAAACACATCTTCATAATCTCGTACTACCGGTACATCTCCAATCTTTCGTGATTCTTTTTCGGGCTCATTAGCGTATATCATGAATGCCTTGCATCCTCGCTTCATAAGCTTGTGAGCTTTCAACATTGAGCATACTATGGGGTTGCCACCTTTTTCGCCATAAATGGTGACGTGTTTTCCGCTCGGAGATGTTAGTTTTATCTCTTTACGAAAACACACGACCTTTGCACGATGTTGAGATAGCCAATCCATCCCAACGACTACTTGAAATTCTCCTATTGACATCGGGATTAGGTTTATTAAATATTCTTCGTCATCAATGCTCAGTTTACAATTTTCACATACATCACAAACAATAAAGCTCTTGTTATTACCTATCTCTACTTCTAAGGGCACAGGTAATTTTGTTAGAACAAATGAAGGATGTCGAATAAATCCATATGAAACAAAGGATTTATTCGCACCCGTATCAAATAACACGCGTGCAGGAATCGAATTTACTGCAAATATACCTGAGACCACGTCAGGTTCAACCTTTGCTTCGGCGGCGGTTAGTTGAAAAGATCTTGCCTTTGCTTTTGGGGCTTCACCTTTCGGGTCCTGCCCATCCTTCTTTCCAACCAGTTCCGGGCATTCTGACTTTTTGTGACCCGTTCGATAACAATTGTAACAAACCGTCACTTTCTCCGGGCACGATATAGCCATATGTCCCTTTTTTTGCATATGGGACAAGGCTTATCCTTGTAACGGCATTCGCCTTTATGACCCTTTCCGCAGATTCTGCAACTTGGCGACCCGCCTTTCGTATCAAATTTCTTTGCGGTTTCGTTTGTTCGTGCCTTCTTAGTAGGGCTTGGGTTTATATCTTGTGCTTTCCGTTCACCCCTTTCAATGCTCTTTTTCAGTTCGATCTCCCTTTCCCGAGCAGCATTTATGATCTCGGTAAGGGTCTCGTATTTGGAAGGGGTGATAAATTCCCTATACTCAGCACTCAACATGTTATGGTAGTAGTATATCTTTTGTTCTTCATTCGTCACTAGATCATCGCAAAACTTCATCTTATCCATAAACGTTGCCGTAATCTTGTCTATGGTCTCACTCTTGTGCCTAAGTTGCATGAACTCCTCCTTGATTTTATTCATAACCGCCTTGGGGCTATGATGCTTAAGAAATGGCGTCTTGAATTCTTCCCAAGTCATGACCTTAGCAGCTTCAATACCGATCTCTCTCTTTTTGTTATCCCACCAATCTTTCGCTTGACTCCTTAGTTGACCCGTACCATAGGCTACGTAGTCATCTTCGTCACAATGGGTCCTCTCGAATACTCCTTCGATATCACTTAGCCATCGTTGGCACACTATTGGGTCAACCTCCCCATTATATATTGGTGGTTTACAGGCCATGAATTCCTTGTATGAACAAGGCTTTCATCCACCATGCTTTTCCTTTGCTAAATTTGAATCATCTTCCAATTTCTTGATTCTCTCTTCTACTATTGATAAAACTGTGTTTTGAATTTTATCAATAAAGCCCGACAAACTGTTTTCGATCGCCTTTCCAACCTCTTCGGCAATCACTTCTCTCATTTGTTCGGTGACTCTTGGCACCGCATCATCATTACCTCCATCTGCCATCTCTATTTCTGAAATGTTTACATAGGTTGTTAAACATTCCATTTATAACACATGTTTTACTTGTTTTGATTCAATCAAGTTCATAACTTGATTTAATCGTTCTTGTTTTGATTCGATCAAGTTCATAACTTGATTTAATCGTTCTTGTTTTGATTCGATCAAGTTCATAACTTGATTTAATCGTTCTTGTTTTGATTCGATCAAGTTCATAACTTGATTTAATCATTCTTGTTTTGATTCGATCAAGTTCATAACTTGATTTAATCGTTCTTGTTTCATGCATTTCTTGTATTTGAGTGAGCTTACACACTCTTTTCATGCATATTTGTTCGTTTCTCATTCTTTACATAATACATAATTTATTAACAAAATAATTTAATTCTTACCGGACAATCGATCAAGCTTGAACCGAACACTTATTGACAACCTTGAGCTCTGATTACCAACTTGTAACACCCTTAAATTTTTACTTAATTAATCACTAATTTTATACATTTTTATACCAAAAGATATTAAAATAACATAAGTTTCATTAACGGAGTTCTTAAGTACGTCAACCTTAATCAACTAATGATTAAGTTAAAACATTTCAAAAGTAGATTAACAAGTGTTTACAACCTACACACAAAGACTACTAAAGATTTAAAACATTGCGGAAGCTTCAAAATGTAGTGTTCGGTTCTTCATCATACGCTTGATCGTCATCCATAAAATCCACCTTGTTACCTAAGGTCAAAAACTTTAAAACGTTAGTTTTGAAGATTGTTATAAAGTACATAGATCCAAGATTCAACATCAAATTTTAAATAATAAAATTCTGAATATTTCTGGTTCCACCGTAACTTACGGTGTCACCGTAAGTTACGGTAGATTCTGGAAGTCTTTGGTCCACCGTAAAACAGATGAAACCTACCGTAAGCATCTGGCCTTTACTGTAAGTTACGGTACTACCGTAACTTACGGTAGCTTCTAGAAATCCAAAATTTTGTTTGTTTTGTTCATTGCACTCAAACTCAACTCTCGGATTTTCGCTTTTCTAACAAACCAATACATTAAAATCTCGTAATTTTAACATGTTATATATTGACCCATATCAAAGATCAATCAATCATATTTCGAAGCATTAACCATGCTATACTTGATTATTCGACCCGTTTGGCTAGTCTAAGGAATCTTCCTTTGTTACGACCACCAACGAGTTCTAATCAAATTTGACCTTTTATTCACTATTGCGACATTATTACTTCAACTCAAAACAACTCTTATTCTATAATACGACTACTAGTGTGATAATCATCAAATTTACTTAATGTAACGGGTCAAGTTACATACCTTTATAGCACACCCTTCAAGCGAGTATCTCCCCCGGCGTGTCCGCTGGACGTTCCGGATTCTTTACCTAAAGAGTTCAATTTCACAACAAGTTTAGAACTCTTTCGTAAGTTTTAACGCATAATTCTCTAATAATCAAATCTGCGTTTTTATTCCATTTTTAACATTTAAATCCTCACTTAGGCATTTCAACAAACACCTAACGGGTCAGATTCTTCTATAATTATTACCAAGTTCATGATTTGTAATTAACATCTAATTTCACTAAATTAGTAAATTTCACATACATCTTGACATCTATATTTCTGAATTTACTTTACCAATTCAGATTTCACTATAACAATAGTCATAAATCTAGTATTCATCAAGTTTCCTTCAAGCTCATTAGTCTCCTAACATGTAAACCCCAAACCTTACAAACATGATGCAAGTTTTCACAAGGAATCACCTAGGGTTTGACTCTAGACATCATATTAAGTCAACATTCATTCATGCATGGCATATCTAGGCTCAATTTCAGTTTTTTTCACAATTAACCTAGAATTCATGATGTATTAAAGTACCAAGATTTTATATACCTTTTGATCCTTACGACGAGGTGATTACTAATTTGTGTTTAGAATTCGATTTGGGACAGATTTGAGGCTTCAATTTTGCAAATTTTAGTGTGAAGCTAAGGTTTGGAGAAAAACCCTGGTCGCCCCTTTCATCTGGTTCGACCAGACACACCCAAAATGGTGTGTTTGGTGACTTTTGTTACAAATCAGCATTTAACTTTCATTTTTGGCAAGCTTAGTCCCTCACTTATCATCTAACTTTAAGTACTAGTGTAACTAACCTAGTGTTAGTTATTTCTAGGATTGTAATTTTAACTAGGTTAAAATATCTAGATGGTCAATTCTTGTTTATGAAATCCTTAAATTTCTAATATAAAGAATTATATTTTCGGGGTGTTACATAGAACCACTGTCTGACCCCTGGTCTTCTGAAGAAGAAGAGAAGAAGCAAGAAGAAAGTAAGGAGAAAAAGCCAGAAGAAAGTGAACATGTCTGTGATTGTGCCATGATGGCTGCAACTAAGGTATCACCCCAGGTTCTTAAAAACTTATGTACAGACAAATGCATCATAGCATTTGCAAATGTCAAGGAGGTAAATGAAAACCTTAGAGATCAAATGTTGAATGGTGAGATACAATTTAAAAAATCTTTAAAAGAATTGAAAATCAAATTGTCTGAAAAAGAAAATGAGATTTGCAGCCTAAAACATGAGCATAACATAACCAAGGACCAACTTCAGGACATGATAGAAAAATATCAGGCATGTAAAAAGGAGTTGGAATCCACCCAAATCACATGTGAAAAATGGGTGGAATCCTGCAAAGGTTATGAGGTAATGCTTGAGAAACAGATGAAAAGTAATGTAAAATTTGGTGTTGGGTTTAGAAAAAAATGATCAAGTTGAAAACATTACTGTAAATGAATCTGGTTCTGTTGAAATCATACCCACTAACAAGAATGGTCAAAAAATCAAAATAACTGATAAAAGTGGCAACAAAATCACTCTGGAAAGATCTGTAGGGTCCTCAACTTTTGAGGAGATTGAAAAATACCAAATTAAACCCACATGGTCTGATGAGTGTGACATTCATGAAAATTTCAAACCCATGGACTTCACCACAGTGGATGGTGTAAAAGCACCAAAGGCCAAGTTTATTCCTCTTAAGGATATCCCAACAGTGGTTCAAAACTCTGTTGCAAAGGAGTCTGAAAAGAAGAAAAAGAGAGAAAACATTAAAAACTTGTTTTGTGACTTTTGTTAGAAGAAAAACCATTTGATAAAAGATTGTTTTCATTTAAAAGCCTATGACATGAACAAAACAAGTACCATTGTGCCTTCAAAAAGCTGCACCATCTGTGGTAAAACAAACTATCTCACTCAGGAGTGTGTGTATCTTAAAACCTTTGATGTAAAAAAGAATGAGTACACTTCAAAGACACTCATGAGTTCATCAAGTTCACAAATCAAGAAACAACCATCTTTTGTGCCTGTCCAAACAGCTGTTACAAAACAACTGAACCAAAATTTGTTAAAAGAGAGGTTTAAGTGACAGATGCACCCCCTGCTAACCAATTCCAAAGAGGAAAAGGTCAGCCTCCATACCAAAGGGTACCACATGTTTATGAGGCTTACAAAAGGCCTTCTAAACCAAAAATGAACAGGCATCCCTTTGGATATCAACAGTTGATAGGAAATGGCTCCCAACATTGGTTAGAAAGAAATGCAACAAAAGCTGTCCAAACCCCTGATCTAACCACTGTCCATATTCCTAACCTTGACTCTGATACTGTTGTGACCCCTTCCAAAGCCTTATTGGCTTTGGAGACCCTCCTGAACTAACCATTTACTTGATGTGCAGGGAGCTTCTGCATGCTTAGATAGTCTTTGGTATGTAGACAGTGAAGGCTCCAGGCACATGTCTGGATGTAGAGCCCTACTCAAGGAATTCAAAACTCATGGAGGGGGTGATATATCTTTTGGTAATAATAGTAAGGGAAAGGCGTTGGGGTCTGGTACAGTTCAGTCTGGAAAAGTCAAGTTTGAAAATGTCAATCTCATTGACAATCTAAAATTCAACCTCCTTAGTGTCTCACAAATGAGTGACAAAGGTTATGGGTCATTCTTTACTAAGGAGTGTTGTAGGATTGTTGGACCAGAAATGGTCAAAAAGATTGAAGAAATAATAAAAACTGGAAAAACTCAACTTGTTGCTCAAAGGGGTGGCAATGTTTATGTAGTTGATTTGTCAAAAGAGAGCCCCATGACTGATGCATGTCTGTTCTCAGCTGCCTCTAACAAAGAGACAGAACTATGGCACAGAAGATTAAGGCACACAAATCTCAAGACAATCACTGCTTTATCAAAACAAGGCCTTGTGAGAGGTCTTCCACAAAAATTGTTCACTTGTCTTGAGCATTGTATTTCCTGTTTAAAAGGAAAACAGCATAAAAGCTCATTTAAGTCCATTGAAGAGTCCAAAAAAACCAAATGTTTGCAAATGCTGCACATGGATCTGTTTGGCCCAGTAAAAGTCATGAGTCTTAAAAAGAAAAGATATTTTTTGGTAATTATAGATGACTTTTCTAGGTGTACATGGACTTATTTCTTACATTCTAAAGATGAGACTACAGGCATTTTGCAAGACTTTGTCAAACAGGTTGAAAAGCAATTTGACTTGCCAGTAAAGTCTTCAGGAGTGACAATGGCACAGAATTCAAAAATAGGGAGTTAGATGAGTTTTGTGTGTCAAAAGGAATTGTAAGGCAGTACAACATTCCAAGAACACCAGAACAAGACGGGGTTGTTGAAAGAAAGAACATAACACTGATTGAGGCTGCCAGGACCATGCTTGCTGATTCAGGTTTGCCGTTAACTTTCTTGGCAGAGGTTGTAAACACTGCCTGCTATGTCTAGAACATAGTTTTGATAAACCCTAGGCATCAAAAGACTGCCTATGAAATTCTGTATAAAATCAAACCACTGATCTCATACTTCAAAGTCTTTGGCTGCCCATGTTTCATTTTGAACTTAAAAGACTCCATTTCAAAATTTGCAGCCAAAGTAGACTGTGGTTATCATTTGGGATACTCAACCACTGCTAAGGCCTACAAAGTGTTTAACACTAGGACTAAGTGTGTGGAAGAGACTTTGAATGTAAAGTTCAATGAACTTTCTTCAATGAAAATCCCTGCAAACCCTGCTGAGTTATTTGATCTTGATAAATTTACTTTTGAAAATGTTTCTGTCAAGACTAACAATGCAGGTCCATCTCAACCTCCTCCATCAGACAATGGATATGAAGTTATCATTCCACAACAGAAGTTCACATCCATTGCCAGAGAAGCAGATGTTCAAAACAGCTGTCAAAGCTTATCCACTGCTACCTCAACAGTTGTTGACCAAAGTAGTCCTCAAACACCTGCTTCCACATCCTCAAACACTGTTGATAAAAATCCTCAAACAGTGGGTAAAAACCAACATGTTGTCACACCAATTCCTCCAATCCCGCCACCTTCATTTCAATACACTGTTAGATCATCAAAGTCACCAACAGGGGTTAGCTCAGATGATTCACATCTGCAGCCTTCACCCTTAAATGCCATTGTTCCATACAAAGGAGATATAATCTTCTTGAAATCTCATCCACCAGACCAAATCATTGGCAACATCAGTGAAGGGGTGCTCACCAGAAGTCAATCCCAAAACATCTGTCTTTTTGATGGTTTTCTATCACTTCATCAACCTGTCAAGTACCAAGAGGCACTAAAAGACAATAGTTGGGTGGAAGCCATGCAAGAAGAGCTCCAACAGTTTAAGAGACAACAAGTATGGGAACTTATACCACTGCTAGAGGCTGTAAATCCTATTGGCACAAAGTGGGTCTTCAATAATAAAACTGATGAAAGGGGCATTGTTATCAAGAATAAAGCAAGGCTTGTGGTTCAAGGTTTCAGACAAGAAGATGGCATTGATTATGATGAAACTTTTGCCCCTGTAGAAAGATTGGAAGCTATCAGATTATTTCTCGCCTTTGCTGTCAACCACAACATAAAGGTTTTCAAATGGATATCAAATGTTCATTCCTCTATGGTAAGATTCAAGAGGAGGTATATGTTTGTCAACCTCCTGGTTTTGAGGATCCATTTTATCCAAATCATGTCTACAAGATAAATAAAGATTTGTATGGCCTGAAACAAGCACCTAGAGCCTAGTATGAAACTCTATCCACCTTTCTACTCTCTATTGGTTTCACAAGAGGTAAAATTGATAAAACATTGTTTTTAAAATGGAGAGGGAAAGATTTGATGATTGTCCAGATTTATGTGGATGACATCATTTTTGGAAGCACATGTCCTAAAATGTGTGAAGAGTTTAGAAAACTCATGATGGCTGAGTTTGAGATGAGTGCAATGGGTGAACTATAGTGCTTTCTTGGTCTCCAAGTAAAGCAACTGCAAAATGGTACATTCATTCATCAAGGCAAATATGCCAAAGAACTTATAAACAAATTTGATATGAATGATTGCAAACCATGTAGTACACCCATAGCAACCACCAAGATAGTCATGTCTGATGAGAAGGATGATTTGGTTGATCAAACTCTTTATAGAAGCATGATTGGGTCTTTATTGTACCTAACTGCATCTAGGCCAGACATCATGTTTGCAACATGTGTTTGTGCAATATCCCAATCAGTCCCTAGAAAGTCAAATCTTATTGCTGTAAAAAGGATATTCAGATACTTAAAAGGTTCTCCCACACTTGGTATCTGGTATCCAGCTGATGGAAATATCAAGCTTTCAGGTTTCTCAGACAGTGACTTTGCTGGATGCAACACAACAAGGAAGTCCACTTCAGGAGGGTGCCAATTCCTAGGCAATTGTTTGGTCTCTTGGGAAAGCAAAAAGAAAGCAGCTGTTTCAACATCCACTGCTGAGGCAGAGTATATTGCTGCTGCAAGCTGCACAACCCAACTGCTATGGCTTCAAAATCAACTGCTGGATTTTGGTATCACTGCTTTGAAAACATCACTCATGTTGGATAGTCAAGCAGCAGAAAATATCATCAAAAATCCAGTTTCACATTCAACCACCAAGCACATTGACATCAGACATCATTTTGTGAGGGATTTCTATGAAAAAGGTTTGATTTCTCTGCACCATGTTCCAACTAAAGACCAGCTGGCAGATGTGCTAACAAAGGCTTTAGACACATCCACCTTTGAAAGCTTGATCTCTAGGATTGGCATGCTGAACATGGAATAACAGGCAAAATCCTGTTTTTTCTATGAATAAAGCATTAAAATGTTTTCAGAAAAATCAAAAATTTATCCTTTAAAATAGTTAAAAATGAAAATTTTCATTAATCCTAAAAGTCTGTCATAACCACTGTCTTGGTTCAACATCTGTTTTGTTGAACACTATCTACTGCTGAAAGTTAACCTCTGTTCCCTCATTCTCCTTGATATCCACTGATTGACCAAACATCAGTGTTTCAATCACTGATGGCTATGCACTGATAGTTCAAAATCAGCCACTGTCTTTATTTTCACCACTGTAAACCACTGATATTGATCATCAGTGGTTTCCTAAACAACTGTCCTCCATTATTCATCAGAGGTTATCACGTGGTCAGTTATTAGCCGTCAGATCTTTGTAACCGCTGCCATGTCAGCATTCACTTTTCCCTTATAAAACCCTCATCAAAACCCCAAACAGGGTTTTCACTATCGAATCGAATTCAAAATTCTTTTCAAAAACGGTTTTCATCTTCTTCCAATCATCTTCATTCATCTTCTTCTTCGACTCGCAACACTTCTTTGAATCACCATGGCTCTCGCACTCAAAAGCCCTCATAACTATCTGTGTACTCTTGAGAAAACTAGTAAAAACACAGATTTCCACTCAGTCATTGATACTCTTTCATCTTCAAAGTACAAAACTTTGTTGACCTGCAACGCACCTATCTACCTGGACACCCTACGTGATTTCTGGAAAAATGCAAAAATTGAAGTTCAGGACAAAAAGCCTTAGGCTATTACTTCAACAATAGGGGGAATTCAGGTTGCTATCACACCTCAAACCATCTCTGAGGTTTTTGAAATAAATGATCATACAGGTAAAAATTCTTTCCCAAAGGAAGAATATCAAAATGATTTAATAGAGAGAGGGTATGAAGAACAAATGAAAAAAGATACTCTGCAAAAAGGGAAGTTTTCCACCTCCCATGAGATTCTTATTTCATACTCTTCTCATGTGTGTTTCAAATAAAACAACAGCCTTCAATGAAATACCATTGAAAATTCAATACCTTGGATATGCTATAATGGCTGAAGTTGATTTTAATTACTCCCAGGAGATTTTCAATGATATGGTCAAAAATGTTAATAATATAAAAGAAAAGAAGAAACCATTCTTATTGTTTCCAAGATTTTTAAGCTTTTATTTACAAAAGAAGATTCCAAAGGATAGTGCACATGTGCTTATCCAGGGAGCTTCTTATCAAATTAACAGTCTTTTTTCTGAAACTCTTACACGGCTGTCAAAACCTTCTCAAACACAAGCAGAGAAACCTAAGCAAACTTTAGATGAGTCCACATCTGCTCCTCAGGTTTCTGCTGTTGAGCCCACTGCTCCTGGTGATCACAGCAGCACAACCACTACTATGAAACCCCCACCAAAACCCACAAAAAGGCCCAAAAAGACAATTACCAAAAAGCCAACCAACCCATCCAAAAAGGATCTTCTGGAAGATGAGATCCCAGAAGTAACTCCTATGACAACACAAAAGTCACCAATAACCACTGCTGCTACTTCCTCACAGCAGATGGTAGAAAGATCTTAACCTGAGCCTAAAACTCCTCCTGCATCCTCACAAAAGGATCAGGTTGTATACACAGGGACACCACATTATGAAGCTCTGGATCCACTTGAATCCATCTTCCACAGCCCTGCTCCTGGGGCAAATTCTCTTTCAACTACCATCATCACTTCACACATTCCACAATCTTTTCTACCCCTGTTGAATGCATTGGATATGGATCAGACACAAATCAGTTCTTCTCAACAACCTATTACTAAGAATATACTCCAACAAGTGACGGATTCTGTTCCCTCTATTCCTGCTAACCCATCAATAGCTGAGGAGGTTACACCCCAAGAGTTACAAGTAACTCTTGGTGGTAGTTCAAGTGGAGCAGCTACTACAGGTATTAAATCCACTGATTTATACCTGGGCAGTAGTTTCATCAGTAAGTCTCCCTTGAAGGCAACCACTACTGATGCTGTCAAATTGACCACGGGTGTGTTTTGTTTACCCACTAGTTTGTTAAATAAGATAGTTAATGTAGAGGGAAGTCCCTAGTACCAAGAAAAAGGGGCATCAGTGGATGGTCCAGTAGAAACTTCTTCTCGTCCAACTGCTGATACAACCACTGCTAGTGGGAAATCAGATGATCCCATTCACTTGGGTGATGGTTTAAAATACAGAGAATTGATAGAGAGAGTAGACAAAATTGAAACATCTGTTTCAGATATCAAAAATATGTTGCAACAGTTGTTACAATCTCAAAAAGCTCCATCCACTGCTGCAACATTTGCTCCATCCCCCACTAAGCTATGGCACTTGTTTCAACCTATGCTTCATCAACAAAGGCAATATGCTGATCAACAGCTTGAAATTCAGCTTTAGATGTTCAGAAATATGATGGAAGCTAGGTATAAAGATACTCAAGCTGATATAAAGGCCATCAAAGCTCATCTGCTCCAAACCACTGGCACTTCTCCTCCTATAATTGTTTATGTGGAAAACCCTAATGATGCCAAAAAGGGGGAGAAAGGAAAGAAAGTAAAAGAAGGTTTATATCTACCACCAGATCCAATGGCTAAACTAGTTATGGTGATTCCTAAGCCAGATGGTTCAAAGAAGGTTGATGTGACTCTAAATGCCTTTGCTGAAGAAAAAGCAAAGAGAAAAGAGAAAAGAGAAAATGGAAACAAAGGGTGATAAAAGATTTGAAGAGGAGAAGAAAGTTTTTATGGCCAAGGAAGTGCAGGGTACGTCAAACAGAAGAAAGACTACCAGAAAGGTTAGCCAACCCAAAACCATACCTTCCAAAACCACTAAACAAACCTCTGAAATCCCCAAAAGTTCCTCACATCAAACCATAAAACCAACAGATGTTAAGACACCTGTTGTATCAACAGTTGTTGATACTTCAGTGGTTTCAACAAATGTTGTCTCAACCAGTGCCCTCATTATTTCACCAACCATCACTCAATCCACTGACACACCACAAACTACATCTCCATTACAAAACCCACCTGCCAAAAAGCAGAAGACAATAGTTGACATTTCAACAGTTGTAGTGACAACAGTGGTTGAGACACAAGTTGTTTCAACAACTGTTAGTCAATCACTTATCACTTCAAAACTCCTTCCTAAGCCATAATCCTTTCTGTTCCTAAAACTCAAACAAAAACACCTTCTCCCAAAAAGGTGTATACAAGAAAAAGAAAGTTTCAGGTGCATGATGATGACATACCAACACCTGTTCCAATATCATCCATACCTTACAATGTAATCAAACCTCAACCATTCATTCCTCCAACATTGGCCAATCCAATCAAAGATTCAAAAATACTTGAAGGACATGATCCTGCAAATGTTGTACTAGTAGCAGCCAGTTATCCACTAGAATTGCATGCTGTTAAAAATGAAATGAAACAATTCTACACAGTGGATGATCCTTCAAAAAGAAAATTCCCCTCTCTTGTTGGTTTTGGAGATCCAAATAACATTGATGAATACTTAAAACTCAAAGCCAGACAAGCTGAATTATGAGCTAAATATGAATGCAAAGGGGAGAGTGATAATGCCATCTCAATTCGAATGCAGTTCTTGCTCACCAAAGTTAAACAATTGGAAGATTATGCAAGAGATTTGAGTAAAGAAATGTCCAACCTGCCACCAGAAGCTAACCTGCAAAAGGGGATGAGAAAATACCTCCTTAATCTGATTATGAGAGAAAAATTCTATCCTGCCAAGGTTGAGCAGTTCAATGACTGGCCACTCATTGCTCTGAAACATGAAGCAAACAAAATTGAAAGAATTAAAAATGATCCAGGTATGAAAATATCAGCACCAAACTGGAGCAAATACAAAAAGGCAATTGCTGATCTTACCTTAGAGTACAAAAGAAAGAAGCAAGAGTTGGTTGCAGCAAAGGTTGGTACAGCCAAAGCCATAACAAAATGGTCAAGGAAATACACTGATATGGCATATGAGAGGCTGGAAAGAAGGGGAGAAATAGATCCTAAATTTCCAAAGAAGCCAGCATACAGAGATAAAAAGGCTGATGATCCACAGCAGCAGGACCTTTCCTTGAAAACCTTGTCCACATCATCTGACACCTCCATCATTGCCTTAAATCATAAAAAGAGGCAAAAACAAATGGAAGAAGAAGAGAAGACTCAAGTAGATTATATTATGAAGATGGTCCTTCAAGATATGATTGAAGAAAATCCTGACTCAGCAAAACTTCAAGACCTTGGTAAAGGAGTCATAAGCAGGCCTCCTTCACCAAACTCATTAAAAATAAAAGATCTCCCAAGAAACCCACTAAACTCAAAAATACTAAAGTGGAAGTCTGATAAAAAGACCCACGTATTGACATTGCTCAAGTCCAGTGGTGAAGTTAAGCATATATCTAGGGACAATGCACAAGGCCTGAGTGTAGCTGATCTCCAAGATCTCCTAGAGCTTCAACTGTGCAGAGATGAGGATGATGAAGTTTCCCTGAACTTTGAATTACAATTCAATGGGCAAATTAGGGAACTGCTGATGAGACAATAAAGATCTAACATAATGAAGTGTTTTGGCATCATCTGTTCCAGGAGGATTGTTGGGATTGAACCCTACAAAGGAACAGTTAATAAAGCCAAAATTGGTTCAGAACAGTGGATCCGTCATAAGCAGTTGTTTGTACACATCTTTCCCCTTGACAGTTGCCCTAACATCTAATAGACTCAAAGTACTGCCCATTACAACTGTTGCTGCTCTAAACATTGATGAAGATTAAAGTGCTGAAGCTCAATCTACTGATGTGTCTCAAGTACTGCTGAAGACCAAAGCACTGCTAAAGCTACAACAGTGGAATGAAGAATCAGTGTTTTGTTTATACTTTGTTTATGTAATAAGTATTTTGTAATCAGTGGTTGTCTAGGTCAGTGGTTGTAGTTTGTTAGGAAGTTAGATGTCACTTTCATGGTGACGTCAGCCGAAGATGCTCAGTGGTTGTCTTGTACTATAAATAGAACAGTCCCCTGTACTGTTCTGTTAGCTCTTTTCTTCTAAATCAATTCTGTACGAACAATCAAGTGAGCTCAGGCTGAGGGGGAGATCTATGCATGCATGCTATTGTAATTGATTATTGTAATAAATACAATCATTCGGTTCAATGATAAACATGTTTGCTTAAACTTTTCTTCCATTGATTGTGTGTTCAAAGTTTATTTCATAATTCCGTTGCAATACATCTCTGTTTCATCTTCATTTCAATTAAACAAAACACAATCTAAGAAACTCGGATTAAAAAGGTATGTTATGCTCAAATAAGTAATTTCTCTTATGAAACGTTCTAAATAAATCTTAACGAATAGGATTGTAAATAGCATAAAAATAAAACCCAATAAAGATCTTAGATTACCGACACTCAAGACAAGCCCAAAACTTCTCTTCTACCCATTCCATTTGGGTGTGTAAGCTACAAAATAAAGAATTTTGCTTGAGGATAAGCAAAGATTCAAGTGTGGGGGTATTTGATGTGTGCAAAATCCAACATATAAATTACTTCAAATGAGGCATAAAACTAACCCTTTTTTAGTACTAATGTTGGAAAAAGTTTGCTTTTGTCTTCCTTTTGTATTTTCAGGACCAAATGAGCTTAAATGAACAAAAGGAACAAATATACAGCAAAAACTAACATAAATACAAAGAAAAGGAATAAACGTGACATGCCCGACCCCTCGACAGCATCTTCCCAAGCAAAAACAAGAAACAGAAGGCTGACCACGGCCCCGTGCCCAGCGGACACGGGGGCGTGGTCAGGTGTCTGCAGAAAATGACAAAGTTATAGAAGCTTCTATTCCCAGCACGGGGGCGTGCCCAACTCATCACGGGCCGTGGTCAACGTTAAGTGATGTGCGTTAGGTGTGATATATTTTTATTACTATTTTAAGCCCTTTTTAACACATTAGTCAAGTTTTAAATTTATAAAACACGATATTCTACTAACACTAAACACACATATGGGCAAGTGCACCCATCGTGAGCGTAGTATGGCGTTGGTAAGATACCGAGATCGTCCAAGGACACAAGAGCTTTTAGTCTCGGTTTATCCTCAACGTCTAATCAAATCAAAAAAATAATTTAGAAAAGGTTTTAAACATGAAAAATAAAAACTAAAATGATGAAAAATAAAACTAAAATAAAACAGATAGACAAGATGAATCACATAATTCCGACTCGCCTTTAATGTAACCTTTGATGATTTCCGCACTTTTGCACTTTTTAAGAGATTATCTTAGTTAAAGTATTATGCCCTTCTTTTGAAGGTGACGTTAACCTCAACCCAGTGGTTTGAGTCAGCAAGGATACAATCCCAAAGGGTCGGAATATTGAAAGATAATTAATTAAGTTATTAATGCGTAATGTGGTAGGCCCCTCTTTTGAAGGTGACGTTACCCTCGGCTAAGTGGTTTGAGTCAGTAGGGATACAATCCCAATTAGTCGGGTTTATGTATTAATAGTAGTTTACATATGAGGGGATCAAGCCATTCGCACCCCCGCCATCCAATACCAGTGGGTATTGAAGGAGATCCTAGTAAGCTTGACCCAGGTCCTTGCAGGATCTATACACTGAATAAGGCAAGAACCTTACCAAACCGTTCTCTTAACCCCCGACCAGGTAGCCAACGTATCTCTATATAGACCGTAGAGATATGAATGGTGAAAATATTTTATTTTATACAGACAGTAAAATAATGCCAAGACACCACGGACAAATGATAAGGAAGTTTCACCTTCAACATAAGAAACTCGTTATTAAAGTCATTAATACAAAACCAAATAAAAAGTGCGAAAAGATTAAAAATCAAAAGTATTACAATTAATGCTTGTCTTCACCAAGTGATGTAAGACACTTAGGCAAACATGGCCTTTGATTGTCAAGAACTCTTACGATCAATCTTGGATCCCGAGACTACTACACACACTCTAGGTGGATGATGGATGATGGTGGTGGATGTGGGTGTTGTGATGGTGATGGTGATGGAGTGTGGGTGAAGTGGGAGAGAGGTGGTTTGCCAAGAGATGCCTTTGAAGTGAACCAATCACCCCTATTTATAGCCTGCACAGAAGCCCGGACACGGCCCGTGGCCATCATTTTTCTCTTTCTTAATTAATTGCAATTTGTCTGCATTAGCTCCACACGCCCCCGTGTTGGTTGGGCACGGCCTCTTGTGCAGAAGCGTATCTGTACTATCAAGATTTGCAAGATTTTGTGAATCTTAGCGTTGACCACGGCCCGTGTTGAGCTGGGCACACCCCTGTGCTGGGAATAGAAGCATCTATAGCTTTCTCTTTTCTGCAGACATCTGGCCACGCCCCCGTGTCCACTGGGCACGGGGCCGTGGCCAGCCTTCTGTTCTCTTGTTTTTGCTTGGGGAAGATGCTGTCGAGGGGTCGGGCATGCCACGTTTGTTCCTTTTCTTGTATTTATGTTAGTTTTTACTGCATATTTGTTCTTTTTGTTCATTTAAGCTCATTTGATCCTAAAAATACAAAAGGAAGACAAAAGCACACTTTTTCCAACATTAGTACTAAAAAGGGGTTAGTTTTATGCCTCATTTGATGTAATTTATATGTTGCATTTTACACACATCAAATACCCCCACACTTGAATCTTTGCTTGTCCTCAAGCAAAACACTTTATTATGTGGCTTACACACCCAAATGGAATGGGTAGAAGAGAAGTTTTGGGCTTGTCTTGAGTGTCGGGAATTCAAGATCTTTATTGGGTTTTATTTTTATGCTATTTCCTATCCTATTCGTTATGATTTATTTAGAACGTTTCAAAAGAGAAATTACTTATTTGGGCATAACATGCCTTTTTAAAATTCCATTTATATACAAGTTCACATACCTCACGGGAACTCAACACTCGGCCGAATATGTATTTTTGTGAAACACTCGAGACCGGCATGGAACCTACTTCTACCATATGCTTGCCAAGCAATCAATCCTCCTCCTTTTTAACTATAAACCTTTGTAAATATCAAGAGGTCTTTGGGGAAGGGTTAGGCTTGGGTTAAAGGTAGGTGGTTTTGGGTTAGTGGTTAGTAAAAAGGGCTAAAAGCGTAAAAAGCATCGGTCGTCGTAAAACTTTTTGTTTTTGTGACTTTTATTCAAACTAAGCATTTTCAAACAAAGTTTCTTTGAGGAACTTGTTTGTTTGTTGCTATACTTCATTTTTTTTATAAGGAACGCCACAAGAAAACCGAGTTTTTTACTAAAATAAGGGGTTTAAAAGAAAAAAAACGTTGTGGTGGGTAAAGGGTGTTTGTTTTGTGGGTTTAGAAATGAAAAGGTTTAGGCTCAAAGAGGTTAACTAGGGGGGATTTTGGGTAGGTTAAAAGGTAAAGAAAAATAATGGTGCTGAAAAGAAAATGGGTTAGTCCTAATGCCTCCATCATTTACTTACTTGGGTTTAAGTTGGTAAGGACCGGGAATGTATTGTTGTGGCAAGTTCTATAATCGTAAGAAACCAAGCAGCTATTCACACAAGAAATGAAAAATGAGCATTTAGTTTAAAGATGTATGCTCAATAAAGGCTCAAAACTCACTTTTGTGAGAATGGGTTTATAATGTGATCGAGTATATATAATCAAATTTTAATTAGATTTGTCATGCCGTTTCATAATTTTCTTATGTTGGTTCTTTTTATCACGACGCTATCGGTTGTAAATTTGTAAAAATATAACCTTTTTAGAACTTGTTATTCCCAAATTAAACCAAGACAAGTAAAAAAATGAAAAGTTTTTGAAAAAATTTGGGGTGATTAGCGGTTCCAATAGAGTTTTGTGTAAGGCTTTTTATTAGGACTTGCAAAATTCAAGGTTTAGCATCCCCCCCACCACCACACTTAAATTACACATTGTCCTCAATGTGTCCCAAAAAGAAGTTTTTAGGTTGATTGAATGTGTAAAAAGGTGTTTAGAAACAAATTTTTATGTTACTGGGCGACTGGACACGGGCTCGTGTTGGTCCGGGCACGGTCCCGTGTTCAGGTCGCCAGTATCATAATTAATATAAGGCTGGGCACGGGGGCGTGTTCAATGAACACAGCCCCATGTCCAGTTACCTGAACCGGGCGTTTTCTGCAGATCTTTGGGCACGAGGCGTGTTTGGCTGAGCACGGCCCCGTGCTGAACTTGCTGTAATGAAGAACAATTTTCGGGAGGCTCTGTTTTTGTGCATGGGGTGTGGGTTCAAGTTTCCCTTAGTAACCTCCACCATTTCGAGTGTGTTTTATTCCTGAAAAGTAAAACTAACTAGAAAACATAAAAGTTAATCTGAACTACTACTAAGGATAGTTCCGCGGAATGCCTCCGTGGTGCGCCACGTTTATAAGGGTCCTTGGCTAGACCCAAAGTCAGTCATATGTTACCCAAGTGGGATGCTTTGCATCCCATGTTGCACCGTCGGAGAGTATCATCCAAGCTTGAGTCTATGGCTTTCATGGAATTGACCAGGTCGTCGTCTTCTATTCTTTTCCCAACCCCGAACTCCATCTCTTTGTCCCCAACCCTCAATGTTAATTTCCCACCATTCATGTCCACCATTGCGTGAGCGGTGGTTAGGAATGGTCTTCCTAGGATAAGTGGTACTTCGGTATCCTCCTCCATATCTACTATGACAAAGTCAACCGGGAAGACAAAGTCTCCGACTTTTACCAATAGATTTTCGGTGACACCTTGTGGATATTTGATGGACCTATCGGCGAGTTGTATGCTCATCTTTGTGGGGCTTGTTTTACCTAGTCCGAGTCGGTCAAACATTGATACGAACATGAGATTGATGCTAGCCCCAAGATCGGCTAGCGCATTGCGTATGGGTGATCCCCCAATGGAACAAGGGATGGTGAAGCTTCCGGGGTCGATTTTATTTTGTGGGAGTTTGTTGAGTAGCAGGGCGGAGCACTCTTCACTTAAATTAACTAGTTGCAATGATTCAATATTTATTTTGTGAGTGAGAAAGTCTCTCATAAATTTTGAATATTTAGGCATTTGAGTGAGGACTTCCACAAATGGAAGATTGACGTGCAATTGTTTTAGTAAGTTTACGGATTTTATGAATTGCTCATCGGTCTTTTAGCTAAGTAACCGTCCGGGGTAGGGTACCCGGGGATTCTTGGTAGACTCGTGATTTGGTGTTGGAGTCGTTTCCCTTTGGGGTGTTGGCGTAGCTGTGGATTGATTGGAAGGACTCTTTTCAATTGGTGGTAGCGGAGCCTCCTCGGGACCTACAATTTAGTTTCTCAATGTGATGAGATGTACCTGCGCCTTTGGGTTGGTTTCGGTATTAGTGGGTAACGTGCCTTGTGGTCTCTCGGAGAAATTTTGAGCTAGTTGATTTAGTTGTCTTTCAATGTTTTGAATACTTTCTTGTTGATTTCTATAGTTCGAATCCAATTGTTGGAATCGATCCGAGTTTTTCTTTTCGGTGTCGGAGATGAGGCGTGAGATAGTATCTTCAAGCCTCTCTCGTCCCCTTTGTTGTTGTTGAGAGAAATTTTGTGACTCATTTCTTGGATGTTGAAAGTTTGTTCATTGGTTTTGGTTTTGTTGGTTACTACTATTACCGGGCTCTCTCCAACCAAGGTTAGGGTGGCTACGCCACCCTTGGTTGTAGGTACCCGTTGGAGGACCTGACGGCCTAGGTCTATTATCAATGTAGTTTACCATTTCTGTTTGGTTATCCAATTCTTTCATACAACTCCAATTTTTATGTGGCCCACCACACCCTTTGCAAGCCATAACCGAGGCCGTTTTTGCCATTTCTAATTTTTTTATTTTTGAAGAACGGGCATCGATTTGGGCTTGTAAAGAAGTGATTTCATCAACCTTATGGGCGCCCGGGGCAATAGATTTTGTGCCTCGGGGAGTGTGCCATTGAAAATTGTTTTGAGGAATTTCCTCAATTTGATTATAAATTTCATTTGGGCGATGATTACCTAGAAGTCCCCCGGAGCTAGAGTCGAGTTTTTGTCTTGTATGTGGCAACAACCCATTGTAGAAGGTGGATACTTGTTGCCATACTGCAAGACCATCATGAGGGAATTTTCTCAATAGCTCCTTGAATCTCTCTCAAGTTTCATATAAAGATTCCCCATCCTCTTGCGAGTATGTATTACTTTCAGTTATTAGTTTAGCCATTTTAGAAGGAGGGAAATACTTATATAGAAACTTTTGGGCGAGTTCATCCCAAGTATTTACCGAACCATTTGGGAGGGTGTTAAGCCAAGCCTTAGCTCAGTCTTTTAGTGAAAATGGAAACATTCGAAGGCAGATGGCGTCGTTTGATGCCCCATTGATTCGAAAAGTATCACATATTTCCAAGAAGTTGGTAATATGTAGATGGGGATCTCCGTCCGCAAGCCCGTGGAAAGTTGCGGAGTTTTGGAGCATTTGTATCAAATGCGGCCGAAGTTCGAAGTTATTGGCATCGACATTCGGTGCATTGATAGCGGCGTCAAGATTACCTACCGTGGGTCGTACGTAATCCATTAGGGTTCGTTGGTCCGCCATTGGAAGTAGATACCCCGAAAATTTCTCTTGGATTTTAGCTTTAAGTCTTTTTCTTTGAAAGCGTTCGGGTTCGTCTAGAGGTTCTTTTATGTCTTTATTGGTACGAGAGCTCATGCACTGCGTAGAAAGTTCGGGTGCTGCGCCTGGGTCCCAAGTTCTTCAATAAAAATAGAAAAGATTGGTGGTCAGAAGTCTCACCACGGCCTGTGTCGACGGAACACGGGCCCCATGGTCATGGTTACACTATCTGTTTTCTGGATCCCTGTTACTGGTAGGTTTAGCACCGCCCCGTGTTGCACCGGCACAGCCTTGTGTTCACCTTTCTATAACTCAGAAAACAAAAACTGCCAGTAAGGAGGCTGAGCACGGCCTGTGTCCGACCAGGCACAGCCCCGTGCTGAGCTCTGCAAAAGCTGAAAAGTCTAGAAAAATCCTAAAAAAAAGAAAAAAAAAATAAGAAAAACGATTAGGCCGTTGATTCCTAACTTTCTTAAAATCCTTGTGTCCCCGGCAACGGCTCCAAAAACTTGATGTGCGTTAGGCGTGATATATTTTTATTACAATTTTAAGCCCTTTTTAACACATTAGTCAAGTTTTAAATTTATAAAACACGATATTATACTAACACTAAACACACATATGGGCAAGTGCACCCATCGTGAGCGTAGTATAGTGTTGGTAAGATAACGAGGTCGTCCAAGGACACAAAAGCCTTTAGTACCGGTTTATCCTCAACGTCTAATCAAATCAAAAAAAAAATTTAGAAAAGGTTTTAAACATGAAAAATAAAAAACTAAAATGCTGAAAAATAAAAATAAAATAAAACAGATAGACAAGATGAATCACTAGGATCCGACTCGCCTTTAATGTAACCTTTGATGATTTCCGCATTTTTCACCTTTTAAGAGATTA
>JARYGA010042201.1:0-20181 GCA_030545235.1 Helianthus tuberosus | reverse complement strand
ATACCAAGTATATGAAAACAAGCTTTAAATTTCATCACTTAAAAAGAAATAAAGACAAGTTGTCTAAAATAAACAAAAATAAGTACACTGTCTAAAATGAGGAAAAGCATATATTTCATATAATCTGAAAAATATGCACCCTCCATCCTATATAAACTAGTCAAATTCCTACTTTTCTCAAATAAGCATTTTTTTAATTGAACAGGGAAGAAACATAACTTTATCAGATTAAACTTTAAAACTTCAACCATAAGTAAACTGTTAAAATAGTTGTTTTGAATGCGATTGTAGATGCTAAACAAGGTGGCATTTTAAGTGAAGATTTTGGCCAATTCAATACTCCAAATATATAAACATCAACGACTTCAACATTCATAGATCAAATGTTCCCACCACATACACTGACATGCTACACATTAGCAAAACATATCTCCATTAACAGCTTTCAGCAACTTAACCTTAACAGAATGTCATCATCACATCATGATCAAATTTTGAACATGAATATTACTGGTACAAAGCAGCACTGCCAATACGAGTAGACGACAAATGTTGCAAATATAACAAAGCTGTGAGAAACAAAGTGTTACATTGGCTAGTGTAATATGCTGAACAAGCTTCTTCCGATAACAGTGAACCGACACCATTAACATAGAGACCTAAGTAGCACTGGAACGGGTACGGGATCGGGGTACGGGGACGATACGGGAACGAGGAACGGCAAAACTCAAAATTTCAAGATACGGGTACGGCAATAAAAAAATAAAAATATATTAAACAAATTCCAAAAATACTACATCTTCCAAAGGTAATTAATTATCAATAATCAAATCATTTTCAAATTCCGGTTCATCTAGTGAGAGATCGTCAATTGATAGAGAATTAAAGATAATGAGACTTGAGAGTTTAGAGATTAGAGAAGCCGAGTTTAGAGATTAGAGAAGCCGAATATGATAGATCTGCATACTTCTACCAGATACGTCCCCGACATTGGAAACATTTAGGAAACGTCCCCGACGAGTACCCATGGTGTTTCCGTCCCCGACAAGTACCCGATACGGGTACGGCCACATAAATGGAGTCCCCGTGCTACATAGATAGAGACCAATGTTCACAACTATCTATACTATATTATAATACATTTGAGGACACAATTGTCTTTGTACATAAATTTATGAATTTAAAAGGCAAAACTGTCTTTTATAATTTTGACTACCTTAACTATTTTTTAAGAACACATGCTAATTATTGATTAAATACAAAAAACAAAAACTAAATAAATCACAATTATAAATACCATAAATCAGTTAAGGCTACAACTTCTTGTTAAACTAAATTCTCAAAATCACTTTAATTTTATAAGATTTCATACTTCGCTTATTTTATAAACTTTTATTAAACCTTCGAAATTCGAATCTGTATGATACTACAGTACTACACTAATTAATTGTTCAAGCGCTATACCAGTGTCTGTGTTGTTAATTATGTGTTGTGTTCCGACTTCCCGCCACATCTTTCAAGACGAGTATCCTCCGTAGGCTAGACCGCCTTACGCGATGACTTAACAAAAGCATTATAAACTAACCACTAGCTAAAAACAAAACCTTATCATCCATCAAAAATCGCATCAATTCAACCTAAATTCACCTAATATTACACTCACAGGAACCTACATCAATTATTCCCTAACACAATCAGGCACAAAAACTCAACACAAACACATGAAAATCAGTCAATCAATCAATCAATCAACCTAATCCATACACAAAAACCTAACGAACAAAACAAATAAAAGAAATTAGGTTAAAACTTAAAACAGCATCATCATGACTACCTTCTCAGGATCTCCACCTTTATCAGGGTGATTCTTAATAGCGGCTTTCCGATACGCCTTTTTCAGATCATCCTGAGATGCGGTTTTCGGAACCCCGAGGATCTCATAATACTTGGTGTTATCGCTCTTCTTCGGTGCTCTTCCAAACATCCTGTTTTCCTTCTTCTTCGATCTTCAATATTCAATTACAAATCTAACACAAACACACAAATACAAATTCAGATCAATACCAGATCGAATTGATCACGCAAATATATAGATATATATATATAGAGAGAGAGAGAGAGAGAAAGTTACCTGCGAAGAAGCAGATCGGAAAAGGAAGACTTGACTGGTGTATGTTCGGCGAAAGAGAGAGAGGGTGGGTTGTTTGGGGTGGAAGGTATGGTATAGTTTGAAGGGGTAGATACGGACGGTCCAGATTGATTTGATCTGTGATGATACCGATAATATAGAAGAGTCTAGAAGGCAAAATTGTTTGGAGTTTTGGGTTATTTGAATTATTATGTCGCTATCGGGATAATTTATTTATTTAGAGTAAATTACAAAACTCGTCCTTTATGTATGTCACTTATATCAAATCGTGTCCTTTATCTTCAATATATTCAAGAAACATACTCGATGTTTGCAAATCATTACAAGTTATGTTCTTTAGCCCTAACACAGTTAGTTTTTATGGTTAAATCTGACCTATTGGACCCCACATGAGGGTATTTTAGTCTTTTTACCCTGTCTTTTGTAATTTACTCTAAAATTAATAATCATAATCATCTTCAACATTCACCCACCACACCCTCTCTCTCTCTCTCAGACACTTCATTCATTTCACATTTCTGTATATCTCCTTTCTCTCTCATCTAGACCCTACCACCACCATTAATACCACCGCATCACCACCATCTCCACCACACCTCCACCACTAACACCACCTTCTCCACCGTCAAACACCACTGCCACCGCCTGCAAACCGCACCTCCACCACTATCACCACCGTCAACCACCACTGCACCACCTGCAACTACGAATCCAACCATTATAAACAATCGAGACCACCACCAAAGTCACCAAACATGTCAGAAACAACCTTAGACGTAACGGAACTAGGCAAAACAGAAGCGTGCAATTTTTTCTCTACTTACCGGAGAGTCATGCGTCGCCGGAAAGTAGGTTCGACATTTAGATCTGGTCGACAAACTCCGATCCTTCCATTAAACCTCCATATCTGGTCGGAGAGGCGGAGAGGCAGTTAGGGTTTCAGTGGCGGCGTAGGGTTTCAGCCGGTGGTTAACTCGTCGGTGGTTGTCCGGCTTTGGCTCTGATGCTGACAACTCTTCAAGTTCGTTGAACACCTTCGATCTAAGGATCGAATCCTGTAGATCTCGATCAAAACCTCGAGCAATTCGTTCTTCGAATTGTTCGATTAAATCGATCAACACATCCTCTTTAAGTTCGTTACCTCTACGGAGCGTTTGCGTTAGGGTTTCAACAAGCTCTCGACCGATCCACCGGTCAATCTCCCACTCGATTGAACCAGCGAGTTTTGAGGATTTGGAGAACTTGTTGTGAGTTGTGTTTAGGGTTGAAGATGAAAGCTTCAGGATCGGTTTTCATGGCGGATTGTTAGATCTCAATAAACCACTTTGTTGCCCTAATTTTGGTGAGTTGTAAGAAATTGGGGGGTTTTTTGTTCATGGGTTATTGATGATAATGTTGATGATAATCTGGGTTTTGAAGTTTTGAATATCCGGGTTTTGAAGTTTTGAATATCTGGGTTTTGAAGTTTTGAATATTTTTTTCTTTGTGTTTTGAAGATCTGGGTTTTGTTTTAAGTTTTGAAGATATAATGTGCAGATTATGAAGCTTATAGTTAAGAGAAAGAAGATTTGAATTTTTTATAATTTTATTTTTCTAGTACTAAGGTAAAGACCAATATACCCTCATGTGCTTCTCACATGACCTGATTTAACTGGGAAAACAAACAAGGTTTAGGGTAAAGGACATAACCTGATTGATTTTTCAAACATTAAGGATGTTTTCTGAGGTTATTAAAGATAAAGGACATACTTTGATATATTAGACATACATAAAGGACGAACTTTGAAATTTACTCATTTATTCATATTTAAGGTGTTAATTAATAACTAGAAAACATAATCATCAGAGTTAAATGGGTGGTTGGTCTCAGTGGTTTGCGAAAATTACAGACTTGATCCTAATGGTTTACTAATTACACATTTGGTCCCAGTGGTTGCAATTTTTAAACTCGGGTGGTCCTTAACACTAACTTAGGTTAAATTTCTCAGTCAAGTGTGTTTAAAATTACTAAATTACCCCTAAACAACTAAAAACTAAAACTAATGGCCCACCATCTTCTTCCTCCACTGTACCACCACCCTCTTATCTCTTCCCTTCTAATTTTCATCCACACATACAGTTTTACACACGCATTCTAAGAGAGAGGGAGACAGAGAGAGCGAGAGCTTGAGGGTGGAGAGAGAGCGCTTGAGGGTGGAGGAAGAACTGACCACCGAACCCGGCGCAGCCTTGGCGAGGGTAATCCGCTGTCAGATCTGGAGCATTCTTCACCTCCGTCTTCTTCTCCGCTACCGTCATCTCATTCGTCTCCGATCGGATCTCCGCCTGCTCCTCCGCCTTTAGATCTGGATCATTCCGGAATCTGCAACAGAACCGGCAGCGGCTAGTGACGTCATTGCAAAAGTGAAGAGTGAAGAACGGACGGAATCGATTAGAGTTTTTCTAGATAAGTTTTCGAGTTTGGATTTTGAATTTTATTGAGTTTTATGTGGAATGTGTTTCTATGTTTAGATCTAGATCTATATATTCAACGCATCATATCAATTACTATACGGTTATATATTCAGTTCATTATATATATAATCAATTTCATCTGTTGATCGGAGTTCTTACTTAAAGAGAGTTTTTGAATTGTGAGTTTCGAATTTGATTGAATTTTACCCGCAAAACATTTCTACGAGCTTCAGGTACGTTTTTTCGGCGTGGTGGTGGGCGGTACAGCGGTGGTGGTGCTGGTACAAATGTTTTTTTTTTTTTGTGGTGGGTTAAAGGTGGTGGAGTTAGTTGAAGGTGATCAGATGGTGGAGTGGTGGAGTTAGTTGCAGGTTGTGGTGGGTTGAAGGTGGTGGTGGGTTAGAGAGAGATGTTTTTTTTAATTGCTCAGGGACAATTTAGTCATTTCACAAAGACTTAACTGGAAAATTAAACAAAAGTTAGTGTTAAGGACCACCCGAGTTTAAAAAATTGCAACCACTGGGACCAAGTGTGTAATTAGTAAACCACTAGGACCAAGTCTGCAATTTTCGCAAACCACAGGGACCAACCAAGCATTTAACTCTAATCATCATATGAAATTATGAATCTATGATAAGTCGAAGAGTGCATTGTTATGTCTTGTGAATAAATCAACTTATTTAAGAAATAAACACAGGAATAGGAACTTTGCCAAAAAGTGACCCTAGACAATTCTTTTCGTTTCTTTACTGCTTTCGTATCCTTTTATTTGTTTTCGACCTAATCTAGTGTATTAACGTCCCTTCCATCGTCACAACCACTAGTCCCTATCACACAATAGCCACTTAACCTTAGATTCATCGCCATCTCTCCACTTCTACTAAACATTGGATCCGCCGTTGTCACCACATGCATCTGCCACTCGATCTCCACACCCAGGGTTTGTGAAAACAACCGGCAATGAAACCCTAGTCGTCGTTGCATACAACGTGACACTATGCCGCCTTTACAATTGCCACCGTTATACCCAGTAGCTCACTTTCGTGTGAATGTTAATGTTTCAGACAATCGTAACAGGAGAGCCACCATCATAGGTCCCCCAAGATAGCCAATAGTGGTTGGTGGTTGTTATCTCGGCCGAGTGAGAACACCTTATTTTCTAATGAAGTTCTCGCATCACTGATAGTTTTCGCATGGTCAACTAATGGAATTCATGCGTGACTTGACCTGATGAAGTTTTTGCATGACCTAGTTCTCGCATGATATAGATTTCGCATGGGGTTATAACATCCGAAAAGGGATCGCATGGTTTAGATTTCGCCTGGGGATGTTTTTGCATGTGAGGATTCATAATAGAAGAAGAAAATAAACCCTATTTTCAAGAGGTGTCGTTGGATCATTTGTCCCACCCCAACCGATGGCGGAATTATCGGGGCGCGGCACTGAGCGAAACAGATTGACCAAGAGAATCCATAACACTATTAATGACAATATATTAATCGTTAATGTCCCATACCATTAACATATAAAGCAGAAATAGTTATTACAGACATTGTTCTCAAAGGCAAATAAATTGTTCCGACAACTCAGATTTTATTCGTGGGTTTCTAGACCACCTAACTTGATTCATCACAGCAAAGCATAGCATCCTAAACACCTGTCACATACGTTAAGATAAAGTCAATACACATAGTGTAAATGTGAGTACACAAGTTTACTAGCATATAGTATAGCGAAAGCGTTTACGCATAACCAGCATGTAACACGTAGAAATGTGAAGCAAGTAAGCTATCGACAATGAAGTATGCAACCGACATGACTGCGAGTTGTAGAATGCGCAACACATTATCACCACTGTGACCATGTGAAGTAAAACCTTTAACAACCCCTGTCCACGACAACTGAGTCCAAACTATAGTACTATCGTTGCTAAGGTGTCAGGCAAACAAACACTGTGTAAACATAACATACAAGCATTCATCGAGTCACGTATAACATGTGAGAGCGGTTAGCGTTAAAAGTGTTTGCGTTGTGTGTTCGATGTGATTTGATATAGGTAACGTATGTAACACCCAAAGTGCGTTAAATAAAATGGGTTCGAGTATACTCACAGTATGTGTTTACTAAATAAACACTCCCTTGGATTGAAGGGAGCGCTTGGAGGTTAGCTTGAGTACAGAACGATAGCGTAAGCGTTGAACAACATATAACAGCGTGTGACAGTTGAAGTGTCGAATGATGAGTCGGTCGGATGACTATCTGGACGGATGGTCATCCGGACGGATGACCATTCGGACGGCTAGTCATTCGATGGAATGATTCTGTTTGTAAAAATGTTTAAATTTTTGAAGTTTTCGTTGTATTATAGATTAAGTCATTCGATCGGATGGTCATCCGGACGGATGGTCATTGGATCGGATGGCTATTCGATTGGAAGCTGATATTCTTTGAAGTTTTGCAAAAAAAATTAAGTGCTGGGGGGGGTAATCTTGCGACATAACAACAATGTTGGGGGGGGGGACAAATTGCAATTTTTTCCAGGGAGGGAGTCAGAGTGCCAATTGGTTTAAACCCCAGGGGGTAAAATTGCAGTTTACTCTTGATTATTTATTACAATAGATAAAAGAGATATTCTAATTTTGGCACATATTTCTATTATTATTGGCTCCTCATTCTGCTCCTTGTAATCAGTCGGACAAATTGTTTTCTTTTTGCATATATAGGTTTTTTCCCTTTGTGTGTAATATACACCTTCATTCTAATGCAAATACAACTGTCACACGCTACCAGGGCAGTGTTAGAACAAAGAAGAAACCATTCAAACAAAACTTCGACCCTACAAACCAAAACCAAAATCAAACATCCGTCACAATGGCTGATGACGAATAAAAAAACCACGAACTAAGAGAGTATCATCGATCATAACTCACCTTATTATATTCACGCTTCCGATTATCCAAGGCAAATGCACGTTAACGACTCTCTCATCGACAACAACTACATTGATTGGGCTCAAGATATGATGAATTTTTTGTTTGCAAAAACCAAATATGGATTCATCGATGGAGCATGAAGAAACTAGAACCAACATCAACCGAATGCATGCCGTGGATGAGGTGTGATACCATGATCAAAGGATAGCTGAACACATCCATGGAGAAAGAGATCCGAAACAACGTAAAATACGCGAGCACCGCGGAAGAAATACGGTCGGATTTGAAGGACAGGTTCGGGAAGGAAAGCAATCCTCTAGCGTATAATTTGAAACAAAATCTCACCAATATTTGACAAGGCGAGGCGTTAATCTCAGCCTACTACACCAAACTACGGGTGTTATGGGATGAGATCCAATCCGTTATGCTGGTTCCAAGGTGCTCATGTAAAGGTTGTTCTTGCAATATTGGTAAGCGATTGATAGAACTATAAGAAAAAGAAAAACTTTTCGAGTTTTTGCTCTGACTCGACAGTGAGTTTGCAACTATAAGAAGACAAATCCTTGCCATGAAACCAACGCCATCCCTTGGCACCGCGTATCATCTTGTTGCCGAATATGAGCAATAAAGGATGATTGTTGTTGCCAACAGACCCACCATTAATGCCACGGCCTTCCAGGCCATTTTCTCAAGCAAGCGAGAAGGTACCTCGGGTCAACAAGTCAACAAATTCAGACCAAAAGAAGGAAGACGCAGTGTTGTGGATCAGGTGGAACATTGTGATTTTTGTGGGAAAGATGGACCTAATAAGGATGGGTGTTTTAAACGAATTGAATACCCGAATTGGTGGCCAGCAAGGGGAGGAAAATGTGAAAGACGAATCCTAAGGCGGCATGTGTCGAAACCGATTTAAGCCCTATACAAGGACTTACGAACTCCAGTACCAATAATTTATAAAATTGTTTGCAAAAGAGAACAATGAATCAAATGATGTCACACCACCACTAGCTAATATAACAACCCTCCTAAATATTTTTCGACACCCTAATATATTTTAAAATATCCCTATATGTCCTAAAATACACTTCGTATGTGAAAACCGAGCCCAAAATATGATATATCATTAAAAATAAAATAAAAAACAATTTTTAATATCGCTCGCGGCCCGCGACGGATATAGCACAAGCCTACGCGGGGCGCGAAGACCTGGATACGAGGACGCACCGGAGCACGCCACGTGTCCGACGCGTGTGGGGTCTAGGGCTGACTCGGCAAGCCTATACCGGGACACGTAGTCCCTGGCGGGCCACGTAAGCCCCCTTCTCATCTTACGCGGGGCGTGACATACCCCCTGAACAGCCCTATATATAGAATTTGTTGGCCACAGTTCACAAATCGTTCATAAATCTTTCCTCTCTTGAATTTCTGAAGAATTAACATAATTATCGGGTATAATACCCCCCTAATTAACGAAGTTCTGCTCCGTTGTAAGTATTATAACCCCGGTTACGTATTAGATAAGCTGCCCGATTGATCCAGGGTTCCGTAACGGCTGTCGAGGTTCTGCCCGACGTAGTCGTTGGAATGCCGTCTCGGGGAGAGTATTACTAATGTAAATATTAAGGGTTATTATACTAACACGTGCGCATTTGTGTAAATTATAGATAATCACCAGGAAACCCTTACAGAAAACCTAAGATAGCAATGTGAGTAATCTCTTTTTGTAAATTGCTTTTACAAAACCTTAAATGTTTTACAATGCAATTAAGCAGTGATTGAGTCTTTGTAGTTCTTCAATTACTGCCGGTATGTTGGGGTTTTGTATACAAAATGTGGAATACGTTACCATTGGACAAAGAGTTAGCCAATGTGTAATATGACCCATAAGTCAGGATTGACAGTACTGAATGAGTAATTGTGTAGACATAAACATTGTACTCGCTCTCAATACTGTTTAAGGATAAAACTCTTCTTGATTAAACTGGGATTCACTCGCTAGTATTTCCCACTGACAAAATGTTTTTAAACGCGTTTCAGGTAACAAAATGTGAAAGCCAACTAGAAACTAGCTAGACAGCACTGAAGGGTTGGAAAAAGTGGCTATAAAAGTTACCTAAATAAAAGAAAATGTTTTATTTAATAAAATGGGGATTTTCCCTATGAAAATGTTTGTAATAAAAACTTGGGTTTTATCCCAATATGTTTAATATTATAAAAGTGTGGTATTACTCTGATAAATATTTCCTAACTACGGTCCTGATGAAATTTCCTCTGCCAAAATGATAAACAAATGATACCACCAAAACTGGGCTCGCGGCCGCCCGTTCCCGGGACAGATAGGGGACGGGGGTTGTGACAGAAGGTGGTATCAGAGGTAAGCCACTGATTCAGCCACAGAAGTGTTCTGCTGACACCGAAATACTATTCAAATTGTTAGGAAATTAATTATGGAAATACATGTATAATTGTATTTTATTGTTGTGTGTTATTTGACTATTTGTTAGTTTTCAGTATGAGTGATCAAGGACCCTCAGACGTTTATCGTCAGTTGTACGATTCACCTAGGAGTGAAGGTACTTCTTTCCAGCCTGCCCTCTCTGGGTATTCAACTGACCAGGAAGAAGGGATGTTTCTCTTTAAGGCTCAGTCTGAAGAGTCATTCCCTCAGAAAAAGAGAGGATGGTTCAGTAAGGGAGCACACGAGCGTAGGAAAAGAATGCGAAACTTGCAACAGCAGAGAGTCCTAGCAGCAGCTAAACGAGATTCAGATGCCCATACACAGGATATGCTTAATAGAAGCCTAATTTTCATATCCTAGCAACCACAGCTGCCGACCCAAACCTGGAGCAACTATTAGCCCCACAACCCTTACCTTTGTTTCCCACTCAGTCGACGGAGATAGAAAACAACCCCGAAAACTAAGTCCAAATGCATGATTTCAACCCTGAGGAGATACCTAGGATACCAGCCTCTAATCCCTTAGACCCAGATTATGATCCATGGTTCGATGATCATAGGGATTATGTGCCACGCTACCACCTAAACGACAAACCCATGCCGAATCTAGCAGCCTATCCAGGTCTGGACCCTCTAGATCCCTACTATGATAATGATGAATACATTAGGGAGATCTTAGAGAATCCGTACCCTCGGGAGGAGCCCATGCCCCAGTACCCAGACCCAGTACCAGCACCTGCACCCCCAATGAGTGCAGAAAATGTGCAAGAACTCCGAACTTCCGGAGAAGAGATTTTAGAGAATAGTGAGAGGATGAGGCAGGTAGGAGATCGACTCGTCTGGAAGTACGACGAGCACAATATGGATTACTGGATGAATCCATATCAGTGAAAGTGATGGTAGAGATAATAATAATATATATATATATATAATATGTGAATATATATATATATATATGTGTGTGTGTGTGTGATAATAATAATATATGTTATAGTATAGACCACTTCGTGATTAGAGATGCATAGTAGTATTGTAATTTTAATTCCAGTTTTCGTATGTATTAGATTCATACTATATAAGAAAGAGTAAAGTCGTAATGCTCGACGCTTTTGACCAATATGTGTATTGTGTGATTGTTGCCTAAATTATTAATTATTTTGTGATATTAATAGTTGGTAAATGTTTAAAATTCAGATGGACGACGAAGTAAACCAGAAAAACCAGAATAATGATAACCAGAGTAACAATAACCCAGATAATGAAAACCCGAACAACAACAATAATGGAAATCAAGTGGATAACAGTGCCATGCAACATATAGTGGCACAAGGGATAATAGATGCGATGCCATATATTATCAAAACGGTTAGGGAAGCCGAAAATAAAAGTAAACATGATAGCAAACGACCCTCTGAATCTGAAAACAGCGTGAACAATGGACCCGTACTTCAAGTGCCCATTCCTAAAAGAAGAAGAACCGTGTCTTATGGTTGTTCTTATAAAGAATTCTGGTCTTGTAAACCAATGAAGGGGTCGTTGCATCTCTACGCTGGATAGAAAAGACTGAGACAGTCTTAAGAATAAGCAAATGTGCAGAAGAGGATAAGATAATGTTTGCTTCTAATCTGTTTAAGAATTCAGCACTAGAATGGTGGAACACTATCATCCAATCTAGGGGAAGTGATAGAACTTACAATATGGAATGGGAGGAGTTTAAAAACATGGTGGAAAGGAAATTCTGCCCTCCTAATGAAAAAGAACAGATAGCAAACAAATTCCTAAATCTTAGGATGATTGGGGTAGATAGTAAGGGTTATACTACATTATTCTTTGAATATGCTAGAATAGTACCAACCCTTGCATCACCAGAACCAGTATTAATCTCCCGTTACATCTGGGGATTAATTGGGGAGATTAGGCATGTAGTCAATGCAGCTAGACCTCAAACCATAGAAGAAGCAGTAGAACTAGCAAATACCTTGACAGATGAATTAGTCCGTACACGAGAAGAGGATCAAAGGAGGAACCTAACCCAGAAGCTTACCCAGGAATTCCGTTCTGGAAATTCTAACCGTGGGAAAAATGTAGGCTCTACCTCTACACCCTATTGCAGGTATTACAAAAGGAAGCATTCAGGAAAATGCTCCGTATACTGTAATTTCTGCAAAATGTCGGGACACAAGGAGGAAGATTGCAGGAAGAAGCCTAACAACAGGATATGCTTCAACTGTGGAGAACAAGGTCATATCAAGTCTAACTGTCCAAAACTAGCTCCAGCCACAAATACCAAAAATACTTAAAATGCTAGAGCATTTGTTCTGACTGCAGAAGAAGCAAAGATGATTCCGGATGTGATCACCGGTACGTTTTTAGTTAATGATGTTTTTGCTAAAGTATTATTTGACTATGGTGCGAACCAAAATTTTATTAATACTTCATTTTGCAAACTTCTTAATCAATCATTAACTAAACTCTCACAAGAATGTCTAGTAGAGACAGCAAATAGGGAAACCATTAAGATTTCTAAAATCTTGCAGGGAGCAAGAATAGAAATTCTAAATCAGAAATTTATTGCAAACCTTTACCCCATGAATCTGGCAGGATTTGATGTTGTGTTAGGAATAGATTGGTTAATAGCCAATAAAGCCAGTATTTTATGTGATCAAAAGTCAATCCAAGTAAATTCACCAAGGGGTGAAAAGATCACAATTAAAGGAAATAAAACCTTTAGACCCACAAAATTCATCTCTGTGATGAAAACAGCAAGTTATATAAGAAAAGGGTCATTAGTGTATTTGATTTCCGTAATACTAACACTAAAGGAAAAGAATTAAAGGATATTCCAGTAGTATCCCAGTTTTCAGATGTATTTCCAGAAGAGCTACCAGGGCAACCTCCAGATAGAGAAGTGGAATTCAGAATGCATTTGATACCAGGAACTGCACCAATTGCCAAAGCACCTTACCGTTTGGCACCCGCAGAAATGCAGGAACTGAAGAAACAATTAGATGAATTGTTGGAGAAGGGATTCATACAGCCAAGCTCATCGCCATGGGGAGCACCGATTTTATTCGTTAAAAAGAAGGACGGATCAATGCGTATGTGTATTGACTACCGTGAATTGAACAAAGTCACGATTAAGAATCGGTATCCATTACCAAGAATCGATGATTTGTTTGATCAATTGCATGGAGCACGATTTTTCTCTAAAATCGATTTAAGGTCAGGATATCATCAATTAAAGGTACAGGAAGAAGACATTCCTAAGACCGCTTTCAGAACAAGGTATGACCATTATGAATTTACTGTCATGCCATTTGGTGTAAGGACCTTCAAAAATGTCCTAAAACGACCCATAAGTGAAAACCAGGACCCCTGAAACCCTAATCCATATCAAAAACCAAGAAAACAAGAAATCTGGTCTTCAGGCGGGCCGCGTAAAGGATAAGCGAACCCTTACGCGGGTCGCGTCAACTCAACATTTGACCGGATAAGCGTTCAGGGCCACGTGTCACACACGTGGCAAGCCTAGGTGTGACACGCTAGCCCTAGTCTACGATTAGGAGGCCCTCGCGGGCTGCTTAAGTGTTAAGCATGGGTTTACGCGGGCCGCGTAAGACCCAAATTTCTACTATAAATAGGTCGGATCATGAGCAGTCCTCTGGTGTCGAAATCTTTTCACTAAAACGAAATCTCACTGCTCAAAATCGAATTTCAATATAGCAAGGCGCTGTTACGATACAGGGTATTAACTCGATCGCTGCTACGATTCAATGTCCGATCGATTGAAACTATCCAATGGATGTTTAAGTGCTGCCCAAATTAGGGCTATACTTTGTCATTCGTCGTGAGTTCGATGGATATTTAAGTATTGCGCTTTGTCATTCGTTGTGAGGGTTTTAATCTCGTGAGTTATCGTAAATGCTGTATTAGTTACTGACCTAGTTCGTGTGCATTGTTATTTAAATTAGGTTACAAGGCTAATCAGTAGGCTAAACTCTGCCCGTTTAAATCTGCAACGTGAGTCATTCTCTTTTATCAAATGTATTTTACAATACTCCAATTATTTTCAAAAGTTATAATTACAGGGATTAAGTCGTGGTTATCTTGAATCGCTGGCTAGTGGGGTATTGTGCACATTACTAATTTCTCACAGTTAGGCTAATAAATCCTAACAGTGATAATCATCACTACTTGGGGAAAGACCCAATAGTGGTATGGCCATCGTCACCAGGAGGTGACACGGCGCCAGATAAAAATAAGATAAAAGCCATTGTAATCGCTCTTATGCTGTAATTTATAACTATGTGTCATTTTATTAAATTAGAGTGACTCGCCAGTATTTCCCCGCTGATAAAATATTTTCAAAACATGTTTCAGGTGACTACTGTGAACCAAGGAAAAGTGCTATGGAGCACTAACAAAGCTTGAAGTAGTGGCTCAGTTAAATAAATAAACATGTTTTGTAAATCAGGGAATTTCCTTGTGAAATTCCTCTATTGTAAATTACGGGGGTTTATCCCGAATAAAATAATCGGGCATTTCAAGTTTAAAAAGATCCTGTAAAATCTTCCGCTGTCAACTCAATTAATAAATACCACGGGTTCCTGTCCCGCGGCTCCTTGACCGGGTCAAACCGGGGTGGGGGCCGTGACAGGAAGAGGTGGTATCAGAGCCACTGATTTAAGCTAATTAAGTATTTAGAAAATACTTAATTTTTACTAATTGCCATCTTGTGATTACGTGTTTTATTAACTGACTACTTGTTAGTTACAGTATGGGTAAGCAAAGACTTTCGGACATCTATCGTAAATTAGATAGTTCACCAAAAGATAAGGGAACTTCATCTCAATCAAATTCCTCAAAATACTCAGCAGATACCGAGGAAGGAATATTTGTCCGTAAGGCACAGTTTGAGAAACCACTTACCCCTAATAAAAGAAGTTGGATTATTAGAAAAAGTCAAGAGAAAATAAAGAAGTCACAACCAAAAGGAGTGATGAGTAATAAGGAAACTCAGGATATAGGAAATAACCCACCATGGGAAGATGAATTAGACGAACAATGGGCAGATCTCTATATGTTAGTTACTACAGCAGTAAATGCTAACTTATAATTAAATTACCAAACTAGTACCAGCACCTATATCATCTATACGCCATAAACTTTGCCCCTTTAAATAAACAACTTAGTAAGAAAAGATAGATTAAAATAAATTATCCCTTAATATGTTTTTAAATTCCAATTGTATTTTGTAATATATATATATATATATATATATATATATATACAAATCGCAATATTTTGTTTTAATCAATCTATTTGTATAAATATTAGATTTCTTTCTGTGATTATTCAATTTACAAAATTTTAACCTAGAATTTTGTGTGTTTCTTCATATCTACTAAACAGCATGAATGAGTTATCTGAAGCTCTTCGGAATCTCAATCTCTATTCTGTTAATGTGGAAGTTTCCAAAGACTTTACTGGTTATTGTGCCGATGTTGAGGAACCTATGGAATTTCAAGCTCAACCTCCGGAGAAACCCATGCCAAAGAAAAGAAGAAGAATTGTGGGTTGGAGGCGTGTGCGCAGAAGGAAACCAGTAACTAGGAAAGTTGCCAAGACGGAGGACCCAATGGATAAAGGGAAAGGAATAGAGATTGGAGAAAGCTCCAAGCAAGCCGAGGAAATGCCATTGCAGGAAGAGCTAGATTGCATACTAGCAAGTTGGGATATCCTCAAGCCTGTTAATGAAAACCTTTTCACTTATCCGACCGAAACCCAGCTTCCAGTAAACTTGGAACCAGCCATCCCAGATCCCCTTGTCAACACCCGACCTTTAGGAGAAATGGAAGAATGGTGGACCAACGATTGGCAATTCCAGAATCTTTTAAACAACCCTTATACTTTTCTCCCTCAGTTTGACCCCGAACCTGCACCAAACCCACCGATGAGCAATGAGAACCTGGCTGAGCTCCGCCATTTTGGTAAGGAGCTGATGGATGCAGGAAATCGAATTCGAGAGGTGGGAGAACAGATCTCCTGGAAGTACGACGAGAGGGAACGTCGTTACTGAAAATGCCAGCTGATGGGATAGCATGTGAGGGTGGAAGCATGTGTTTAATAAGAATATAATAATCAAAATATAATCGTATGAAATAACCTAAAAATAAAACTTGTGTAAGATAACCAGTGTGTACGGATGCCTATTATAATATATAAAATATCGAACGTCGAAAAATCGACAATTTTGGCTATACTTGTTAACGTAATTATATACAACTGTTTTGTTATATTTGATTATTAATTATTTTATTCTTATTACTTATATAAATTAATTACCAGATGGAACACGCTGGTAATGAACCCGTTAATGACGTTAATCATTCTGAGCAAAACAATGAAGATTAATTTCTGAATAGGCAAGATATCGAGAATATTGTTGCTCAGGGAATAGCCAATGTTATTCCAGCAATTCTTGCTGCTGCCCGAAATCCAATTGAACCTCAACAAATTATTCCTAGCAAACGCACACATGGCGATAATTTCAGTAATAGTGTAAACGGAGGCGGCAACCATGCTAATAACGACAACGATGGAATGCAAGCTCCACTCCTTAAGAAAATGAAAGTTGCAACACCTGGTTGTACTTACAAGGAGTTTCTTACCTGTAAACCGGTTGAATTTGCAGGCAACGAAGGGGCGACTGCTGCACTGCGTTGGTTAGAGAAAATCGAGGCAATGATTAAAATAAGTAAATGTACTGAAGAAGACAAGGTCATGTACGCGTCGCGTCTTTTCAAAGAAGGGGCACTAGAATGGTGGAATACGGTACTTCAAGCCAAGGGAAACGATGCGGCCTATGCCATGAGTTGGGAAGAATTTAAGCGACTGGTGGAAAGAAAATTCTATCCCGAATATGAGAAAGAACATATGGCAAATAAATTTCTGAACCATCGGATGGTGGATGTGGATTGTCGAGGGTATACTTCGACATTCTTCGAGTACGCTAGAGGTGTACCAACCCTGGCTTCGCCAGAGCTGGTACTTATTTCCCGCTATATTTGGGGATTGATTGGCGAAATCCGTGATATCGTTAAAGCTGCGAGACCTCGCACTATTGACGATGCTGTGGAATTAGCTAACACCCTAACTGACGGACTAGTGCGTACGCGAGAAGAAAACCAGAAAAAGGAAGTAGCCCAAAAGAATACCTAGGGATTCCGTATGGGTAACCGTAGTAATTTCAAGAAAAAGGGAACTGGGCAATCTTCCACTGTTCCATTTTGCAATGCCTGCAAAAGAAAGCATTTTGGAAGATGCAAAGGGTATTGCAATTTCTGCAAAATTCCTGGGCATCAAGAAGAAGATTGCAAGAAGAAGAAAGCAACAATCTGCTACAACTGCGGAGAAGCTGGACATTTCAGGCCAGACTGCCCAAAATTGGCCAAACCGGCTGATAACAAAGCCAAACCTGCAGAAGGAACTACCAAGAGAAACGCAAGAGCCTTCCAGTTAACTACTCAGGAAGCAGAACTAATCCCTGACGTAATAGCTGGTACGTTCCTAGTTCACAACGTTTATGGAAAAGTATTATTTGACTCTGGTGCAAACCAAAGTTTTATAAATACTTCATTCTGCCAAGCTCTTAACTTACCCTTAACCAACCTTAGGCAGATTTTTACAGTCGAAACGGTAGATGGGAATTCTGTTAACATAGATAAGGTTTTGCAAGAAGGAAAAATAGAACTCTTAGGCCATAAATTCTCTGCAACCTATGAATTTAGCCAGATTCAATATAGTATTAGGAATGGATTGGTTAGTAGCCAACCATGCTCGAATTCTATGTGATAAAAACTCCATAGAAATTCATACACCCACAGGAGAATTAGTGGTGATTACAGGAGATAAGCCACAAAAACCACTAAAATTCATTTCAGTAATGAAATTGGCCAGTTATTCAAGAAAACAAGAGGTGGTGTATATGTTTTCAGTAATCATTAACACAAAAGGTAAGGAACTTAAAGAAATTCCGGTAGTAGCAGAATATCCGGATGTCTTTCCAGAAGAACTACCTGGATTACCACCCAATAGAGAAGTCGAAATTAGAATTCATCTAATTCCTGGAACTACACCGATAGCCAAGGCACCTTATCGGTTAGCACCCACCGAAATGCTAGAATTGAAAAAGTAATTAGATGAATTATTAAGCAAAGGATTCATACAACCTAGTTCATCCCCGTGGGGAGCTCCAGTGTTGTTTGTGAAAAAGAAAGATGGGTCAATGAGAATGTGTATCGATTATAGGGAATTAAATAAGGTTACAATTAAGAATCGATATACATTACCTAGGATTGATGATCTTTTTGATCAATTGCAAGGAGCTAGATACTTTTCTAAGATAGATTTACGATCAGGATACCATCAGTTGAAAGTACAAGAAGAAGACATACCTAAAACTGCTTTCAGAACTAGGTATGGTCATTACGAGTTTACAGTCATGCCCTTCGGACTAACAAATGCTCCAGCTGCATTTATGGACATAATGAATAGAATCTGTAAACCGTATTTGGATAAATTTGTAATTGTCTTCATCGACGATATACTTATTTATTCCAAAAGCCAGGATGAACACTGTCAGCACTTGCATATACTCTTAACTTTGTTAAGAAAAGAGAAGCTCTACGCCAAATTCTCGAAGTGTGAATTTTGGCTGCAGGAGGTACAATTTTTAGGACACATGGTGAATCACGAAGGTATTCACGTAGATCCTGCTAAAATAGAAGCAATTACCAAAAGGAAGGTTCCACAATCAGCTATGGAAATTAGAAGTTTTCTAGGGTTAGCTGGATACTATAGACGATTTATTAAGGATTTTTCCAAGATAGCTGTACCATTAACTAAGCTAACCTGTAAAGCAGTAAAGTTTGAATGGGGACCTAGACAAGAAGAAGCTTTTAGGATTTTGAAACAAAAGTTAACAAACACCCCAATTCTAGCCTTGCCAGAAGGAACAGAAGATTTCGAAGTTTACAGCGATGCTTCTAAATTAGTATTAGGATGTGTGCTAATGCAACGCAAGAAAGTAATTGCGTATGCCTCAAGGCAATTAAAGAAGCACGAGGAAAATTTATACAACTCATGATTTAGAATTAGGAGCCATAATTTTTGCCCTTAAAATTTGGAGACACTATCTGTATGGAGGTAAGTTTACTGTCTATACAGATCATAAGAGCTTAAGGTACATATTTGGGCAAAAAGAATTAAACATGAGGCAAAGGAGATGGATGGAAATCCTAAGTGACTACGATTGTGATATTCAATATCACGAAGGAAAAGCAAACGTAGTTGCTGATGATTTAAGTCGTAAGTATCATGAAAAGCAAAAGCGAGTTCGTGCTCTTAGATTAAATCTACAGATAGATTTAATGGAACAAGTAAAAAATATTCAAGAAACAGCGATCAAGGATGATGCTGAAGGAAAGAAGGGACGAGTAAAAGAATTGGAACAAGGAAGTGATGGAATTTGGATATTCCATAAGAAAAGAATTTGGGTACCTAAGCAAGGAGAATTAAGAAACAAGATTTTTGAGGAAGCCCATAAATCTAGGTATACCATGCATCCCGGTAACAATAAGATGTACCAAGATTTAAGGAATAATTTCTGGTGGATATGGATGAAAAAGGACATAGCTAGATATGTTTCTAAATGTCTTACTTGTTCACAAGTTAAGGCAGAACACCAGAAACCCTCAGGTTTACTTCAACAATTAGAAATGCCTATATGGAAATGGGAACTTATAACCATGGACTTTGTTACTAAGTTACCCAAAACCAGAAAGGGTAATGATGCGATTTGGGTAATTGTGGATCGATTAACCAAATCAGCTGATTTTCTACCCATGAAGGTAACCTTTAGCATAGAAAGGTTAGCAAAGTTGTAAGTAGATGAAGTAGATGAAGTAGTATCCTTACATGGAGTTCCGCTCTCCATTGTATCAGATAGGGATAGTCGTTTCACTTCCCATTTCTGGACAAGTTTCCAGGAAGCAATGGGAACCCGATTAAATTTAAGTACTGCATATCATCATCAGACACACGGACAAAGTGAAAGGACGATCCAAACCATGGAGGACATGCTCAGGGCATGTGTAATAGATTTTGGTGGAAATTGGGATGACCACC